>JAHPZR010016120.1:0-37130 GCA_019787425.1 Platygyra sinensis | reverse complement strand
ATGATGGCATTAAAATGTAGCGGTTTTTAAGAGTTGCGCCCGGCTTTCGTGTAAACCTTGCTGTTCAGAAACACCAGCTTGACATGAAACTTCTGCTCGTATTTTTTGGGAACGTCCTAGACACCTATGTCGTGAACTCAATTGTCGCGTTTCGCAAAATATAAAAATGTACACGTATTTGGCCACTCCTCATTGGGACTTTTTCAGGACTAATGTAAGAAAGCAACGATGAATAAATATTCAAATAAACAAAACTAGGTTAAGAACTTTTTCTTTCCGGCCGGTTAATACTTCCGTCAACACGCATTCTGTATATTTTGAATTCGCTCTCCAGAGAGGAAAACAACATAAATCCGCAGCGATAGATAGTGTGTTTTACTCAACTAAACGAGGTAGAACGAGTCTCAGTCTCTTCGGCTTGTGGTTTAATGTCATTAGATTATTGGTAATCGGTGGACCGGTAACCCTTGTCACACCTCGCCATCGATGCGTCATGATCATGCATGAAGTTGATGCATACAAGGGCAGATTTTAATTTACACACCACAGTTTGACACTACTTTAAGAAGCACCAATTTGACCCTGAAATAAAGCAAAGGTAAATTTTACATGAGTAAGGGTTATTAAGGATATGAAGGGTGAAAGCAGAAAGAGAAAAAAAGAGTAAGTTACACACAGAATAACACCTTCTTCTTCTTTCGCCAAGACAAGCAAGCACATGGTTCACTGTGCATCCTAAATCATCCATTGGCGCATAACCACAATTCCTTGCGCCATTTCACTGCGCATCCTAAATCGTTTCCGTTCGCGCATAACCACAATTCCTCGCGCATACCACTGCGCATCCTAAATCTCCCATTTGCGCATAACCACAATTCCTTGCGTTTGGTAAGAAAAAGTGATTGCAAGCCCCTATAATGCAATCTTCTGCTGATTAGAGAGCTGCCTCGCTCGTTCGCTTCAGGCTCACTCCCTGCGGCAGCAATGAAATCAGATATTATACCAAAATGAATGTTATGCTCCGAAATGGAGTGAAAAGGCTTCAGATCAGATCAGAATGTTGACACTATGTTTCTTGTAACTGGTTTTGTTTGATTTTTTGATGTCGCTTAATTTTTCTTGAACAGGAATATGTTTGGCAATTTGCCGAGCTCACGATCAAATATTTACTTGTACATTTCTTGTCTGATGCATGTCACTTTGTTTTTTCCTGAAATTTAAGCACTGCTTGCAAAACCTACAATAATTTCAAAGCAACATGCACTTTGTAAGACCGTTAAATTCTTTGCGTTTTATATCTTTCAGAGGCTTTTTCATGTGATGGGGCTCAAAAGAAAGCTGACCAGACGTTAACAAATAGACAACTACTTGCTAAAAAATGGTAGCGTGTCATTTAAGGTGAGCAGAATGGAGAAGACATCACTGACTAACTTGACGAAGGCAAAGCAAAAATTTTCAGCGCGGATAGTTTATAACCCTCCTCCACCAAAAATGTGTGATAAATACAAAATTCACTCCTTTTTCATTAGGTGTACTGTCACATGACAGATAATGACAAAAGACGGACCCTGATGGCCCGATTCTCAAACAGTGATGATAAAAACTGGATGAATGACACTGGTTTATGGTGGTATGATCAGCAAATTGTAGACCACAGGTAACTGTTTGGCTGGACAAAGATTCCGATCAAAAATCACAAGTTATGGTGACTTTAGAAATGGCAAAGTTTGGGCCTTAAACCGGTGCCTGGGAAGATGCACGTTTCAATATAGCGGTCAGTACAAATCAGCAGACGGGTTTCAACATGTACAGGCTGAGTGTACTGGTGGAACATTCAAGGCGCCAACAAGATCGGTTTCTGGTGTGACTGGGCATATGATGGATCAGTGATGATGATTGGTAGGGGAGGGAGTGATTGTAACCAAGCAGATCTCGGGATTGGGATAACAGAAACTTATGCAGGTTCTTTTGTGGAAGGCAGCCAGATTGAAAATGACTTTGGTTATGATGCTACTACAGGAACCGCTCCATCTCAATCCTATTCTTTAAACTTGTGGATCCGTTGATTGCTAAGTCTTCAGGAACATTCCGTGTTGATCTTTTTTAGCTGAGAATATCTCAGCATTAATAAAAATGTTATATCGAGTAGCTGATGTAGCGAATCAACAGATTCACATTTCCTCGGAGATCTTGTCTTCATGGATGACTAAATGTCTTTGCATTAATTTCCGGCTTGAAACTTAAAGCGCAGCGTTTCCTTCAGTTGATGTTACATCTGACAAATATGACAATGATAACCAGATGATTCTTTCTTCAATAAAAACTGTAACAAAACTCTTTGATCTCTTTTCTCTTTTAAAGAATTAATCGTGTTTAGAACATACTTAACAACATTCTCGATTCTGATTGGATCTCTGCGCGCCTATTTGTCACGTTATCTGTTAACGTGCGATTTCGCCGGTGTCTTATTACAGTTTTGAAATAAAAACTTTTCGTGGAGGTCTTTTATTGATTGTTCGTTAATAAAGCAAAGATTGGGTATTGCTATGAGAGATTGGCTTGTTTAAATTTTAAGTTTCGGGAACCCATCGCTGCCGCAGAGTTCGTAGCTTAGCAGTTCACCCGCTCGATGATATCCTGGTGACCGCGATAAATAGAGATTACTCCATGGAAATTGCGCGCGTACGATTTTTATTCACGAGTTGAGGAGTATCACAAAACGGAACGAGTGAGTTTTCTGATACTCCTCAACGAGTGAATAAAATCGTACAAAGCATTTTCCATGGTGTGATTTGTTTATTTTATAGATATTGAGATTTTTCAAAAGAAAAATTGCTGGTCAATTTTGTCAGTTTGGGTGCGTATGTTTATAAAAGCCATTCAATTGCTATTATAGACTAAAATATAAAGTTCACTTTGTCTTTTGAAATAAATGTTTACTGAACATAACAAATCCAAATATATAGACGTAAATGACAACTTTTAGGGAAAAAACTTGACTTATATTTACAAGTCATAAATGTAAATCTGAATGTCACTAAATCATGAAAACAGGCAACGTCATACGCTATTACGCTGAATAACACAATGCAAATCTTAACCGAATTTAGTCAAAAACATTTTGTAACTTTCATGAAAATTCAAGGACAAACAGGTCATTGATGATACTGACTGGATAAGACTTTCTTTAAATATGCCTTTCAAAACTCGCTACCATGCCTCGAAGCGATGACGGTTCATATAAATCTTGTCGTCCTTCTTTTGTGCGAACACTTAAAATAAATTCACTCAAAAGTTCATTCAGCTCGGCGGGAGGAATTTCAGCTGTTTCACTTCTGTTTCTCCTTTGGTTGAAGAAACTCTGTCAAAAAAGCAATGTCTCGCTCGTTTCGTTTTCTTCACTGTGTTCTGGTTTTCTTGTTCTTCGGTTAACATCTCAATAGAGCCTTCCAAAGAAGCAAACCTTGAACTAGCCATGTTGGATCCAAGAATCGGAGTGAAACTCGCGGGCTGCGATTGTCCACTAGTGAATTTTCGTCGTTCGCGTTTCTGATTGGCGAACGATGTTTTTTTCACTGGTGAAAATTCATCGTTCGCGTTTCCTATTGGCTAATGGATTTAACGTACTAGTTTTACGCGGGCTTTTTTTCGTGTGTAAATCTCAGTATCTATGAAATAAAAGAAGATTTGCTCCGAGACTTGTGGCAACGCGAGGAGATATGTTACCTGTATAAATATGTATGGGTTATTGACCAAGTGTAAGGTCAAGATGGCTGGATATTGGCCAAGTTCTTTTTTTGCGTGTTTATGGACCGAGACGAAGTCGAGGTCCATAAACTCGCAAAAAAAAAGAACGAGGCCAATATCCAGCCATCTGAACCGAACAAAGTTGGTCAATAAAGGATTTATTATATAGCTTTTGGTGAAATGTTGCTTTCGGGATGCAGCGGGTAGTCCCGAGCGGGCAAGATGGCTCCATCTTGCCCGCTCGGGTAGCCAATCACAGCGCGCGATTTGGTTCATCTTGCCCGCTCACGGAGCTAGCCGTATAATAACACACAATTATTGCATTCGGAGCCAACCGTAACTTTGGTTATTTTCAGATCGCTGTACACAGGCGTGCGCAAGTACGACCAGTTTCTTTGTCAGTATGTATTGATGCGACTCTAAATTATGCTCCTCGAAAATCCATCTTTTTAAAAATTATTTTCAGTTAACAGTGCTTCAAACTTGTTAAACTTTGTGCAAGAAAGGTTACGTTGCGTAACAGTTTGGTTTAATAACGTACACCCAAAATCTCAATTTAAGTCATTTTAAAAATTAGCAGTTCAAATTTTCTTTAAAATAACACCGGTAATTGTGTATCCCTTTAGATTTGATGCACGGTAATTTAATGGATTTGGAAAAAAAGAAAACACTAACGAAGTGTCCGTGAATATTCCAGGGAAATAGACTACGAGTAGTCACTCTTTCGCTTAGTCCGTCGAGCGAGACCGTACAAAACACGGCGGCACGGATAAAATGGCCGAGTAAAATTCTAGGGAATGAAGCTTTCGCGCCCTTCTTGTCGCCAGCATTTTATGGAGCTATTTTGTTTGTTTGTTTTTTTGTTGTTGTTTTCTTTTTTAGCTTACAATATTTTTAGATTGTATATAGTTGTGTATTTTATGAGGGCCACAAGTTTATTAGCCTTTGGCTATTAAGTGCTACCCTCTTTAAATAAAGGTTTTACTTACTTACTTACTTGCGTCTCGCAAGACGAGCCAAACAATGGAGGGTCTACTCGTAGTCTATCAGGAAAAATAAACAAAAAATGACGTCATACAATTAGTAAAATAGCATGGTCGAAAGTCAAAGTTTCGTTAGCGTTGAAAGGAGCCACCTTCTCCTTATCTTAGTTAAAGAAAGGAACATATTAACAATCTGATAGCGCAACATTAAGACTTTGAAACCACTCCAGTCACCCATGGAAATTTGCGTTAAAATGGCAAAGACGTCAAAGGATCAGGTCAAAACGTTATAATTTTGCTAATGTTTAAGCTAGGGAGATAGTTTTTATATTTTGGAAGGAGGAAAAATTTATACAATAATTCTGAAAAAATTGAATTGTTTCATTGAATGCGCGAATCAATTTCCGGTTTGTGAGGTTTTCGGGGTGCCCGCTACAAAACAAAAATTCATTCAAAAATGAAAACAATAGGTGTTCGATGAGCACATGAGCCTATGGTCATAGGTAAGTAGAAGAAGAATCTCTGCCAGATCTGGGTTTAATTCAATTTCTCGAGAATCAACAAAAGCTTCTTTTCTGACAAAACGTAGCTCGAATTATCAGACAACCCGGACAAAAATTCTGATAGCAGTTATATTTTCTTCCAGAAGAACACTTATCTTAATCGAATTTTCTCTTAAAAAAAACGAGTAAAAAAAACTCTTTTACGAGCTAGTTTGGCAGTCCACAGTTTACAACTGTTTCTGCAGGCAATAACTCAAGCATCATAAAAGCTTTTCATAAAATCAATGGCATCCCTTTGAGACAGTATAGAAATATAACTATTCTGTTAAGATGAAATGATGGTGTACAGACGACACGGAACTTTCTCTTCTTTATTTATATAAAGGAAACATTCTTTATCTGTCGGTATTTAATATTATTGAAAGAATCCAGAATTTCCGTATTAAGAAATTATGTGAACTATATTTATATCGACCTAATACAGATTCCTTTTTTGTCAGCAAAGCGTTTTAGAATCGATCCTGTTTGTAGCTGAATCAAATATTTGTAATAAAACAACATTACATTGAGTTCCGGGTTGTATGGAAACAAGAAATAAACATCAATTTGCAAATGTGCATTTTATTTGCTCGATAGCTGCTTTGAAGGCACGTAACAATCGTATTTCTAATGAAAATATACCGGAAACCGCTAAAAAAAACCGAGATTTTTTCTAGAAAAAAGAATCTACGGAATGAATTTAGTTCAGTAAACTCTTTGAAAATATTGTTGGTCTATATTTTTTTCAATCAGATTTAAATTTCATGTGAATAATCTGCGATCAGCATCCACCCTTTAACTGGTTAAGAGGTGGTCAAAATATGAGAAGAAGGCTCTTGCTACTTGCTTCAAATTAAATAGTTTAACAGGCCATTTTCGAGTTCCCTTGTGCCTCTGTTTTAAAGCGAGCCTGAGTGCGAAAATGTTTTTGTCAAAATGACTTTGATTGGCATAAAAACGAAACTGCATGCAGAACTCATTTTCATGTGAAAAGTTTGGCACTAAGACTCGTTTTGAAACAGAAACACAAGAGAACTCGGAAATATCCTATAGGCTTGGGGGATTGGAGGCTGTTATGTATTGTCAGCGGTTTAGCGCATGCGCATTAAAGTTAGGTGTCCACAGGAGGGAGGGGTCAACTTTGCTTGCGCAGCCATGCGATTGCGCGGCCAATGATCTTAGCCATTATGACGTCGCGAGTGAACCGGTCCGTGAGGTTTCCATGGCCACTAAAATATGGGACCAGAAAAGTTTTTCATCTGATCATTGCTCAAAGAATTTAAAAGAAAGCGATCAACGGACTGCAGGAATAAAATATCCTATTAATATTGTGTCCAAAAATACTTTGTTTTTCAAAATCTAGTTGTCGAAGGCGCAAAAACAAGTACAATTTCGAGATCGCTCAATTGAAAACGCCATTGAAAATTGAAGCTTTGTGTCCGTTTCTTGGGCGATATCTTGAGAACGAAACAATGAAGTACACGAACACAAAAATATGAACTTAATATGGTTTAATACGTTTGAATGGCGATGAAAACGAATCATTAAACATATGCATAAAAATGATCAGTGGGTTTAAACCCATTATTTTGTGAACGATAGCGTGGGCCTATGGAGGATCTGGTGATCAAATTATACTCGAAAGCCCCGAAATATGAGAAAATCTTTCACAGAAAATGATCCCTTACAAAGGCATTTGAAATATCAAGTCATATGCTGGGTTTGGAAGTAAATAATGTACCAAGGAGTTATTTTTCTTCGCTAAATTATCGGCAAAACCGTCGAAGATGACAACATTTTCTTCTGCAATGCCAGCCAGCTGACGCAAGCTTCCGATCAGCTGTTGTGTGGATTTTAGATGCTAAAATGATATAACATCACTATACGGGAGACCTAGATGAAACGGTTGATATTCAAAATAACATGAATGAGACCTCTTGGCAGAAATGTGCTTCATTTCATGTCAAAATGTTTGTCAGGAGATCGCAGCAGAATCTGTTTCCTCGGGCGGCCGCATACAGTGCAAGGCAAGTACGTATCCTAAACTGGTGCTTTGGGTTATGATTTCTTTATCATTTCTTACAGTGAGTTCCCTTAAACCTGTGTAGAGTGTTAAAGAAAACTGTGTAGGATGCTATATGAACTAAAAGATACAGAATTTGGTTCCAAGCAGCTAGTGAATTAATTAAAGAGGAAAGAAAACATGAACAGGGACACTTCCTAATACCTATGCTAAGCCATTGGCTAGAGTTTTCTAAAGGTATCTGTCTTGAGAAACTGTAATAGCTTTACTGCCTCAAGTTTGAAATGATAATCAATTAATTTATTATACTTTATGCTTTTAATTTTCATTCGTAAATCCTATGTAAATGAAGACAGCTTTCACAAAAACTATTATTTTACATTAAGTTTAAACTGACTTACAAAAAAGTATACTAGAGAAGAGTATCACAGAGGATGCACTAGTAAAAATAAACACCAAGCCTGATTATTCCCCAGCGTCTTGAGTTTATCATTGGCTTCAAGAGAATGCATCATGCAAGTGACAAGTAAACATTTATGCAAAAAACCCCAAAAACCACACACTAAGATAGGATTTTAAATGTTTAATTGACAGTACAATGACAATAAATAGATAGCTTTCCATGATGGTTGCATGTTTTCCCAGAAACAGGATCTGCTTGAATGGTCTTGCAAAGGTGGTGGAAGATGCTATTAACCTAAGGTTTAAAAAGATCGAATAAGTCTTCCATTAATATTTACCAACTGGAGTAAACGTTTATATGACACCCCATAATCCCCCTTTTGTTTTATATCACTCCTAACTATTTTCAACAGAAAATGTAAACTAAAAGATAAATTTCCTAATGAGGTCTAGGACCAGGAACTCAATGTGTATTTACCATTAAAAAAATGTAATTCTCACAATTAAATGATCCAACCCCATCCACAGTTTAAGTCATGTCCAAGCAGATACAATATATTAGTAGACTTCTAGTACTATACTAATACAAATGCTGTAATCTGATTGGCTGAGCTACTTGTATACTATCAGCCATTAGGGTGCAGTGGCTGCCGCTTGTCCATGAAATGCAATGTTTTTATAGTTTTTCTGAAGTTTTGGAAGGAATTTTAGATGTAAACGGGTAATTAAATTCCTGAGAAGACTAAAAGAAGCACATTTACGGTTTCTTTACTTAGAAAAACTTGAAAATATTGAAAAAGCGGGTATGTGCGTAAACAACTACAAATTTGCCAAGGACAGTTCAATATGTGCAATTTTGTTTAAGGGTGAAGTTCAATAATGCGTGGGAAAATCATTGGAAACCGTTATTTGCATTAATTTCAGTTAGAATTCTACTAAAACAATAAGATTATTCGCTCTCGATTTCTATGAGGCGATAGTTGATTCAGCCTTCGGCCTCATCAACTATCACCTCATAGCAATCTCAAGCTCATAATCTAATTGTTCCCATAGGAAAAAGGCTCAGTAATTCTGGAGGCATAACTTCATTTCAGCTAAACACGTGATAAAATTGCCTCAGAGGGGTCTGATAGGATTTTCTCCAATACCCATGACCAGATAAATGGGGCCTTGTACTATCTCCTCCACAGAGGCTCCCTATGGGAAATTGAATAGGCCTTATCACAGTTTTCGACACCACCTTGAGGGGTAGGCAAAGCAGTCAGATTACAGTGTTTGGGAATCCGATCGCACATAATTTTTTTCCAAAAATTTGATTTTTACACAATTTATGAATTGCAATGTTAAAATACAAAGTAGAAGATTGTATTCACCAAGTTTGGAGGATGTAGCTTAACTAGAAGATGCCTAGTTAATTTTGTAACCTTCCATACATTTGTTTGTAAAATTTGGCTGGTTAGATGGAGATGTCTAGATGTAGATTGTGGGGAAAATACAGACAAAAGTATAGAAAAATTAACTGAACGTCTTCTAGCCAAGAATATCATATTCCTATTTTCATTTTCATTGCAGCACTTCGGCTAACTCTCTATTAGGGAAATGGGAATACAATATTCAATTCTTAAAAAGTCTACGGTCTGCCTCCTCTGTCTTCATTTTGCATTTTGACCAACGTTTTGCAAGCTTAAGTTCTTGTTTGTGAAAGATCTCATTTCCATCTTTGTGGATAATATTTCTGTCTGCTACTTCTGTTGCAGAATATGTGAATATGTGACGATCATGAGGTCACAGATATTTCATATTCAAATGGACTGATCATTTTTATGGCTGATTCTTCAAAATCGTCTCCAATTACAATGTTTTTCTGAACATATAAGCTATTTTGTGACGAGGTTACACGTTTCTTTGGTTTACCGATCTCGTAAAAAAGGCAATTTTACAAGACGAATAGTCAAAATTTTGCACTAGATATTTCCACTTGAGAGCGATGACTGTAATACTTTAAATACACTTAATGCAAGATTTTTCGGTTATAATTAAAATCTACTTACCTCTCAAGAAAGAACAATGATAGTTACTTCATGAGATCCAAATACAATACCATTTGAAGCTTAAATGATTGGAGAAATCCGCCTCAAAACGCTGTTTCAGCGAGAGGCGACGGTGCCATTTTCGAAATTTTTTTGCGTTTGCGCGCTTCTTTCGCCGTGACGTCATAATGGCAATGATCATCGGGTCAGCCAAATCTGACGTGTTGACCCCTCCCTCCTGGGTGTCCATTTCGTGTTAAGGTTCGCTATGTTGAATTACAGTTGATGTGTGTGTGATTTAATCCAGCCAAATCGAACCCTTTTTAAAACAATCGGAGGGTTAAAAGTATTAAAATTTTGCCTTGAACCAATCAACATAAACGCAGTCCATGACATTAAGAGTGAGTATATTTAACAATTATTCCATGAGCGCGTGTTGGATATGAGATGGTAAATAGCCAACGAGGCCAACGAAGCCCGTAGAGCCGAGTTGGCTATAACCAATCTCATATCAAACTAGCGGTACGGTTGTATAAATTTTAATGATTTTTAATTTTACAAAACGACCGGAAGTTGTGGCAAAAACAACAGCAAGTTGGAAGTCACATGCTTGCTGGCGAAGATGTTTTACTTTTCCCTCAAGCACTAACTTGGACTCTGATAAAACACACTGTCCCGTATAATTGAGTACATGTAGTCATGTTTTTTCAAATGCCGGTCAAGGGCTGCCAACATGGACTTCAAACTCTTCGGTTCGTATTCTAATCCAGATCTTTGGCAAGTACTTCAGCGTAAAACATTTGTAACTTTTTAACAAGATCTTTGTGCTCGTACTCCTTCAGTTCAGGGTTGAATTTTCTTTCATTTGCCCAGTTTTCAAAGACAGTCAACCACGTTTGTGTTTATTTATTAGTTTAAAGAAAACGACAACACTTTTAAGTTTGTAAGACATGTTTCGACAGAAACTTCTGTCATCTTCAGTTAATTAATGTAAAAAGCGTTACAAGTTGAATTTATAAGAAAGAAAAAATGCTAATTATGCTAGTAACAACGGAATGTACAAAAAACGTGACAAAGTGAGAATTAAAAGGATAGTTTTAGATTTACATGATGTAATTGCTGATTAAGGGAAGGCTGTTGTTTATGAATATGAAATGCCTCTTTTATCTTAAGTTGGAAGCCCGTAGAGGCATGATCTAAAATATGAAAACAGTCTACCGAACACAAAGCGCGACAGTATTCGGAATTCTGAAGGTGTTTGTAAATGTGCGAGGCCCTATCACTGACTAAGTGTTCACGCACGCGTGTGGAAAAGTGCCGGGTTGTTTCGCCGACATAACAGGCATTACAGCCCGCACATGCAAACTTGTAAACAACACGCGAACGAAGCCCGCCAGGGATAGGGTCTTTCACGCTAAACAACTTGCCTATCTTAAAGGAGGAAAAAACTAGTTTGATATCCAAATCGTTGCAATAGCGCCTGATGAGGTGACGAACCTTTTTCTGAGTGACAACAGAAAAATGGCCTATGTAAGGAAGCTTAAAGTAAAATGTAGGTGAAGTGGGAAGGGAACCCCGGGGACAATGATCACTTAGGGTCCTAGTAACGTAACGGTTAACAACCCTTTCAATTAAATGAGCAGGGAAAAGATTCTCTTTACTAACATACCCCTTGAGGAGTGTATTGACCTAGCGGTCAATTACATTTCCAAGGGCAACCCTGACCTAAAGTTAACTGAATCTGAACTTAGAAGCCTTTTCACTGTAGCTACCGCCCAGACTCATTTCTTATTTAATGGCTCTTTCTATGACCAAATTGATGGGGTAGCCATGGGGTCTCCCCTTGCCCCCATCCTAGCCAACCTTTTTATGGGGCATCATGAAAAACTGTGGTTGGAAAATTTTCAAGGCTCTGAAATTTTGTTTTATCGTCGATATGTTGACGACACTTTTTGTTTATTTCACTCGGAACATGATGCCGTTTTATTTTTCGACTATATCAACTCCAGACACCCCAACATTAGGTTTACCATGGAAAAAGAAGCTCATCACAAATTACCCTTTTTAGATGTTCTAGTTGACAATAATGATCCTAAATCCCTTCTAACTAGAGTTTACCGTAAGAAAACTTTCACTGGATTGTTAACCAATTACTTCAGTTTCACCTCGTACTCTTACAAAGTGGGTCTCATCAGGACTCTTGTTGATAGGGCCTACAAGATTAACAACACCTGGTTGGGGCTACACGAGGACATTACTAAGCTCATGGATATCCTAAAAAAGAATCTTTTCCCTGCTCATTTAATTGAAAGGGTTGTTAACCGTTACGTTACTGGGACCCTAAGTGATCATTGTCCCCGGGGTTCCCTTCCCACTTCACCTACATTTTACTTTAAGCTTCCTTACATAGGCCATTTTTCTGTTGTCACTCAGAAAAAGGTTCGTCACCTCATCAGGCGCTATTGCAACGATTTGGATATCAAACTAGTTTTTTCCTCCTTTAAGATAGGCAAGTTGTTTAGCGTGAAAGACCCTATCCCTGGCGGGCTTCGTTCGCGTGTTGTTTACAAGTTTGCATGTGCGGGCTGTAATGCCTGTTATGTCGGCGAAACAACCCGGCACTTTTCCACACGCGTGCGTGAACACTTAGTCAGTGATAGGGCCTCGCACATTTACAAACACCTTCAGAATTCCGAACACTGTCGCGCTTTGTGTTCGGTAGACTGTTTTCATATTTTAGATCATGCCTCTACGGGCTTCCAACTTAAGATAAAAGAGGCATTTCATATTCATAAACAACAGCCTTCCCTTAATCAGCAATTACATCATGTAAATCTAAAACTATCCTTTTAATTCTCACTTTGTCACGTTTTTTGTACATTCCGTTGTTACTAGCATAATTAGCATTTTTTCTTTCTTATAAATTCAACTTGTAACGCTTTTTACATTAATTAACTGAAGATGACAGAAGTTTCTGTCGAAACATGTCTTACAAACTTAAAAGTGTTGTCGTTTTCTTTAAAGTATTGACTTGTCTGCTTATATCAAGATTATTTATTAGTGCTTTTGTTTTTTTGCATTTAGTCAAGTTCAGTTGGTCGAAGGTTCAGTTGCTTTTAAATTTCGTGCTTCCCCTATAGTTTCCATAGCAACTTCCGCATTGCACTTTATAACCTCCATTTGCACTCGGTAATCTATTTATGCACTCATTATTGACCAATCAATTTGGTTGGGCATATTATAAGCTCCAGTATAGTGCTTTTACAGAACATAGTAGGACTACGTGATAAATACCAATCTCACAAGACAACCAACTTATTACAATTTCACGGCTACGAGGTTATTAGCTATCAGAAATATTCATTTTTCACCAGGTAATTTTGAAAAAAATGAAAAGGATTACTTGTAATTAGAAATTATAATTAAGCTAATATGGGTATTGAATTAAAGTTCACGGTGTTTATGAAATTAACTAAAATGTTGCTTTTACAATTCCCATCAGATCTTACGGCATATATGGCTCTGGTTTATTTTAGACCAAGTTACTTTTTGTTTCTATTTCTTGCTTAGAGCACCACTAGATTTCTTAAAGAAACTTATAGATGGGGCTTAAGATCAGTCGCGTTTAGTAGATCCAAAGATTTAACGAGTATGATCGAGATGGCTTGGTTTCCGTTGTAGCATTATAACCAAAATCATATTCAGTTTCCCCTTGCCCTTTCTCAACGAAAGAAGCACCGTCTGATTCTGTTATTCCAATCCCGTGATCAGCACCTGAACAATTACTTCCTCCTCCACCAATCATCATCACTGATCCATCACTATCCTGCCAGTCACACCAGAAGCCGATGTTGTTGGCGCTTTGGATGTTTCCATTGCACTCAGCCTGTTGAAACCCGTCTGTTGACTTGTACTGGCCGCCATATTGAACCGTGCAGCTTCCCAGGCACTGGTCACTGGCCCATACTGTGCCATTTCTAAAGTCACCATAACTTGTAATTTTTGATCGGAATGTTCGTCCAGCCAAACAGTTACCTGTGGTTTTTAACAAAGGAGTGTGACTGGGGTCATCACTGCGCGTGATCTTAAACTCTCTACCGCTGACCAACCAAAATGCGGGTGAGATCATGTCAGCATTCACCGACGGACTAGTTGCAGTTCCAAGGGCAACTTTTCGGCTATACCAGACATTCTCGGAATCCCACATCCAACGTTTGTAATCACTATTTGAGAATCGGGCGACAAGAGTCCATCCTTTGCCGTCATCTGTCATGTGACAGTACACCTAATGTAGAAGGAGCGAATTATTATTTTTTAACTTTTCTTGTGGTAGGATTTAATTCCAAGTCTTGGCGAAATTTGCAATTTTAAAAAGAAAAACATTTTTTTTGCCCTAGAACTGTACTGGAGTCTGACACCGGCTGATTAAGTCTGCCACCTCCTGGAGAATGCCAGGGCTTACTTGGGAAAATATAACTCCTACAAGAACTGATCATTTTTTAAAAGAAGACAAATAGCTTACTGTTTTAAGATTACTCATAACAACAAATCTTGAAATTTCAACTCAATACTGGACAAATCCCTCTCATAATATATTTTCTCAGAGACAAAATTAACCGGTTTCGAGAAAACATATCTTCAATACCATAAGATTCAAATTGCGATAAAGACAGAACTTCGAATTTCTTTTATAGAATTTTAGGTTAACCCCTAACTTAAAGCATGACACCGAGAGCTCATGGTTTTAAATAGACCTTATGGACCTTTAAGGTAGTGGACAACAGTTACCAGCACTTTTCAAGATTTTAATGGGTATTATAACCACTCTTTATCAGTTGTTGCTACACACACGGTATCAAAAAACTGCCCGTTGTAATTGTTTACATTTTCGTGACACGATAGGTCACCATAGCAACAGTATGACCACCTACAAGGGAAACGCTTTTCTTAAGGTGGGACAGACAGAGGTATTTTATTTTTCTCGTGTTCTGTCAGTTTAGACGAGAAAATGAAAGTCGGCCAATGTAGTCCTTAGTGTCTTAAAAGCAATTATTCTCGTCTCAGTAAAACTAGAATTTGGTTGGTCAAAATGGTGGTCAATTCAAGAGTTTTAGCTTCCTTGTTCATTTTATCCGAAGCAATTAGCAAAAAAGAAGGAGGTAAAATTTATTTAACCATCTAAAAGGGGTGCATGTATTTGGAAGGAGGGGAGGGTAGAGTTGAACTGAGTTTTAGACTGCTACAATAACAAACGGCACACAGCATTGTAATATCACCGCAAGGAAGTAATCTTGCTTACTTTAAATGATAAGCTTTCATTTGTGAACAGATATTCTCCATTTTGTAAAAGCTGCTTGGCTTTCGTTTGGGCCTCATCGCACGAGGAAGCATCTGAAAGATAAGCAAATTAAAAATGTTACAAAGTTGTCAAAAATCAATTCAATACTTTGGCACATGGCAATAACGTAATTTCTTGACAATTATGCCGGTATTATTATCTTTAACGCTGAGTTTGCAATTGGCATCACTGATGTGCTTTTCCAAGGTTTGTTTGGGGAACTCTACATGTGTCCCTCCGCCGCCATCTCCGACAAGTTCCAAATCACGTTGAGCCTAGCTCTTTCTGAAAGCGAGTCTTGGTGTCCATCCTCTCATATGAAAATGAGATTTCGTTCACATGGAAATTAAATTCATTTTCATATGTATGGTTGTCCACCAGGGCTCTCCCTTTTCAGAAGTTTAGGTGAACTCAGAAAAGGGCTTCTACTTTTGCAACACTGTACCATCGAGGATATGACCACCATACAAGACAACGAGTAGTTTCGAATGGGTCGAATGATTTGGTCCAACTAATTTAGCTTATCGAAAACCATTGGCAGCATTTCCCTGCTCTCTTAAGTAACTAGCAATGGTATATCTTTTTTTAAGTTTAAGATTTCTTACCGATTTTGTCACATTTTTCTCCAGCCCAGGGTACCTGGCACAAACACGAAAATGTTTGTTTCAATTCGTCAACTACACAATAGCCGCCATTATGACATCCGGTTATGAGACATCCCTACAGTTTAAAATAAGACGCGAAAAAGTTATCAAAACCAATAGAATATCTGTAGCCGTATACGCATTTTAACAGATTGACGTCAGTTTTTCATATTTCTGTCCTGTTATTGATGATGAATTTCGTCATACCATTGTCAAAGTCGCTGTGGATCCACATGGTGATAGCCGAGTGGATCCGCAGACTTCTTTGATAATGTTATGACGAATTGCATTGCCAATAACAGGACAGACGCGTGAAAAACTGAGGTAAATTTCTAGAAACTGAAAACTCTTATGCCGATATAGATACCTTAATTAACAAGATGGAAAATTAAATTTACAACTGAAGTTATGTATAGTCTGTAGTTTTCCTATTTACATATTGTTTTTTTTTATCTAGATTGCTTTCTTCTCCTTTTCTCTTAAATTCTTCTACCTTCTAAATATTTGAAAGCACAAAGAGTAATGTTTACATGTTTTTTGTATGTAATAACGGTTTATTTCTGTCTAAATAAGTATGGTAATAGGACTGAGTGAAGTCCAATTCGGTCTGTAATGATACGAGTGATAACAAAATCGGACGACCGCGCAGCGGGAGTCCGATTTGTTTATCACGAGTATGATTACAGACTTAATAATATACAAGCAACAATTTCTGCATTCTGATTGGTTAAGAACATGTCAATTAATCCCAAATCAGTGCAGAAAAGTGTAATTGAGTGCAAAAAAGTGTAATTGAGTGCAAAAATGTGTAATTGAGTGCAAAAAAGTGTAATTAGTTTGAAAATGATTGACAGCTCCTACTTTGAGCTCCCGACAAACAAAATGGCGGACAAAAATTAAAAGAAGATTGAAACTCTTTACCTTCATTTCAATACAATTACCTCATAACGAAGCAAAGTGTAAAGCTCAACAATAACTTCTAAACTAGTGAAAGTGAAGTAGATGTACACAAAAGCCGCGAGGTCAAAAACTTTAACATAAACTTCAGCTTGAGTGAATGAAAATATGCCGGCGTCGATCGCGACTACATTACAAAATACCCGTTGAAGAAGTAAATTTTAAAATTCTTGAGCACCACGAAATAAAACGCGAAGAAGGACCCAACAAGACGTCCTAAGAACCGGCCACATCTTACGTTTTAAGACAAAAAGTGCAAGCATTCTACTTTTGTGAAAGAACTGAAACGGCGAGCTTAGAGATTAGAAAGGTCGTTCCCTAACAAAACCCGGTAAACGCTTCAGGCAAATCTAACCTGTACAACGTCCAGTGAAGAAGCTGAAGTCTGGCAGCAACCAGGAGAGGTGAAAAAGATGTCCTTCAGAGCTAAGAAATTCCGTTCTTGGTACATTTTAACTTCGTTTCTCGGTATTTTGGTCAAAGTAACTTGTACCACGGCCAGGTTCAATGGTTTCTTGCACACAGTTTCTCAACCACTCAAAAAACATTTGGCAAGAAAGCCGCGTCAAAACCGCAGGGAGTTTTTCCTCTTCTTTGTGGTCAAGTTCTTCAATTCAACTTTGAGTAAAGACTGCTTTTAACTGTAAAAAGAAACTGCTCAGTTTTCATACATGACTTGGAGAGAGTGAATGAATTTTTACGCTTGAATTCACCTGTCAAATTTTCATCCAATAAAGTTGATGTAGCTTGTTGCCTCCATTTGTCACGCAAAATACTGAAGCGCGTGACAGAAATTGTTACTTGTATATTATTAACAAGTAAGCAAATGATTTTTCTCGTGCAATTTGTAATAAATAAGCACTCGTAAATTTTTCAAAGACTACAAATTGCACTCGCCCTACGGGCTCGTGCAATTTTTTGTAATCTTTGAAAAATTTACTCGTGCTTATTTATTCCAAATTGCACTCGAAATCATTTGATTACCTATACGAATTGGACGACACGAAGTCTTATTACCCATTAATCATAAAAATTACAATTTCCGAGAGAAAAAGAATAGCCAAGTTATAAAAATGCCGCTCTGAAATTAACAACACTGAGAATTGATTTGCTGGTTGCCAAGTGACGAGCGAAAAACAAGTCGCATGTCAGTCAAAAGCGCAACGATGCATGAAAACCGCGAAACTGCGCAGAACTTCGCAGAAATTGGTTAAAATTCCGAACGCTAGCCAGGGCAGTTTTAACCTGAGTATCAGGCCTTTCTTAGTAATAGGGTAGGGGTAGGGAGGAATTGAAGAGAAAGGCCTGACACAAACGTTTTTATTGGCTCATGTCGTACGTCCAGATTCTGGACGTTGCGCTGATTGGATAATTTACAATGCACCCTGACGTCACACCACCGGAAATAAAAATTTCATACTGGCGTATTCTGTGAACTGATCTCGACGAGAACGAAAACTTCGCTAGATATTTATTTCTATGTGATCATGGAAAGCGACGACTTCAAAACCGCTCTTGAAGTCACTCTACAGTTCTTTCCTGGAATTAAACTAAAAAGAGAGAACAGAAATTGTGCCTCGAAAGCCTGCTTGTCAAACGAAAAGACTTCCTCCTCAGAATTTTGGCGGCTCGGGATATCAGAGTGGTTATTTCATCGTCCAGCTCTGAGTATTGGCCAGAAAACAGAGCTCTCTTTGTTCAGTGAGGGTCTTCGTTGAGCTCCTTAAGCTTCATTTTCACAAGTGCTGCTTGCCTTTGGAGTTACTTCAGTTGCGAGATTGCCAGCCTCGAACAGGAATAAAACTACTTGTTGTCGAAGGTGTGGAAGGTGTTTGTGGTCGGGAGCGCTTGAAGCTATAAGTCTTCGAGTGCCCTACCACCCGCCAATGCCTCCCGTAACTCAGCGAACATTTTGTAGCAATTTACTTTTTTCCTGGTGCATTTTTTGCAAACAGTCCTTTTGCCATCTTCACTATCTTGAATGACAACAATTCTCATCTCAAGCAATAATTCCACAAGAATTATATGTTTTCACACAAAAAATTAGAAACCTCTTTGTTAAAAATTTCAGCAAACAGCGGCACTGTGGCGACACACTTTCCATACTCTGTGTGAAAATTTTCGAAGCAAATTGTGCAAATATTCTCGGAAACCCGCACGAAATTAAAGACAACCGCCGTTGCACGCAAAACTTATGCAAAGTAGACATGACAGCCGGAAATAATTCTGATTGGCTAATACGTACACTGACGCTTGTCACGATATGAGGAGGTGGAAGACTGCAATAAAGACCCTTGTGTCAGGCTTTTCTTTGCCGGTTGCTCCCTTCTCCTACCCCACGAGAAAGGAAAACCTGATACTCACGCTAGGGCAGTTTTTCCTGCAAATTTGAAGGTTTTTAAGCTGAGTCGGAGTCGACAGACAGCTCTCTTCAAGCTGTAAACGTCAGAGCCAGAGTCAATGATGATTCTTCGATTCCATGGCTTTTCGGGACGGGGACTTTCTCCCAAGTTTCTGGTGTTTTAAATATAAAACTGTTTAAAATTTAATTTAAAATGGCGCCGAGAGATTTTATTTTGTGGCCATGCTGTACTTGGACGACGGCATACCGGTGAATTCTGCCACATTCGCTAATGAAGAAACTTGGTTTGAATTGACTGGGGTGGAACTGCTGGTCGAACATTCTCCTACAGCTGGGGGATTTGCCAAAGCTTCAGGTACTGTGCAAAGGGAATGTTGAAGAAATCGCAGATGTCGAGCTGGATTGTACAGGCACGTATCCGCTAACAATGTGAAATCACAGGCAGACCACTCTATGTGTTCGTGGTTTAATGTAGAGAACAAAGGAGGGTTTATATGAATAAAGCTCTGAAAATTGCACATCTAAATCACATCTCGGACTGAACAATTTGGCTTGGCTTCCCGCGGGAAAACTATGGGAAGCCAAGCGCTGATTTGTAGATTTGAAACGGCCTGCATCCCTTGGTCGACCTTCCGTGGTCGCTGAGTTTGGCACCGATCATATTGAGAAAGCTGTATTTGTGACTTCAGCATCGATTTCCTCGGAAACTGTTGGAGAGATGAAGCTCAAATTCGGCGAAGAGATAGAGAAAAAACTCATCTATCAAGATCCGTCACCATTTAGGTGAGATTTTCAGTATTTTTGCGTTAATTCCAGTTTGAAGTGGAGGAGGTCGCGGCTGACGGCTGCTAAGTTGCAAGCCTTGTCTCCCTCTCCTGTCTTAACCGGCACCGGCCAAACTTTGAATGTGATTGGCTTATTGAACTGTCCGATAACAAACTGTCCGACAACAACTTGACAAGTGAATTAGTGGGAAATAGGAGTTTTTTAAACCAATCACAATCGCTGAAATTGTAATTTTTATGATTATTCCGTGTACAGTCTCGCTTGCCACGATTAGCTTCTCGTTGTTTGCGAGCCACCTTAATAACAACTTAAGGTGGCTCAAAATAGTTTTCATTTTCCCCATTCTAGTTTTACAAATTCTTTTCCAGTTACAGTTTGGTTTATCGTATCAGTGAGAAATTTACCACAGACCTAAATGAAACGTCATAGAATCATTACATCATATTTTTTTTTCAGAAAACCTGTTACCATGGCAACGATATAACGCATTCAGTTGCACCCGCAAAATCGAAAGCTATCGTGTTATTAAGAGAACGGGTCGGTGAAATCTTCTCAAACTCCTATATTACATGCTATTAGGAATGATCGTCAAAATATGTAACTTTAAAAAATTCTGTAGGACAGAAGGAAATAAAAACCTATTTTTCGACTATCGCTTTTTAAATTTTTTTTCCCACCTACAGAATTTTTTAATAATTGGTGTATATACGCATCCGATTGATGTTGGTTGTCACCAAAATGTTGAAAAAAAATTCACCGACTGGAAGCGAAAATATTAACGCACGAAGTTAGAAAATATGAAAAAGCCAAGGTCGACTAGATCCCACTTAACGCATGCGCGAAGTTGTTCTTGGGCGCTCAATCGAGTTCCTACGCGTGCGAAACGACCGGCTTTCATCCGGATGTATTCTTTGTGACCAGGAGATATTTTTTTCCTTACGATGGTTTTCAAGGTTACAAGAAAAGTAACCAAAACTAATTTGGGAGAGCTTTACCGTTCGCATTTGCATTAACGTGTTATGAGATCCATTTTCTCTACTCTTCTTTCTCCGATTTTAATTCATTCCGCTGACGCGTGCATCTTATAATGACGTGTGTAGATTGCGCGCGCACGTGCAGCTAAAAACCCTTTCGAGCCTCCTTAAACGCGGAGCGATCCTATAAAAGGCACCTCGAAGCACTTTGTTGGCTTTTTTATGTAATGGCGCAAAGCCCAAATAACGGTCGCGCAACAGTTGAAGTGAAGTCGTGGAGAAATAGCGTTTATTTATGAAGACAACGGAGTCATTCATGTACACTAAAATTTGCCAAAGGACAAAAACACAGTGCAAAACAGTCATATACTCATCCTCTGAAAGAACTAATAAAAAAACGATGAATTCTCTTCGTCCGTTTCCTTAGTTGTAGTCCGTTCCCGGAACATTCAAATTTTGAAGCTAACCAAAACATTAAAACTCAAGCCTGCGATCAACGAGCCATCTGTTTCCACTTATCTGAGCATGCTAAGAATGAAAACGAGTCTCGTACGAGGTGATTTTGGCGGGATACTCAAAATTTTCTAGATTTATGAGCGTTGTTATTGCACAAATAAAATGCAAACTGAACAATGTCACGTCAGTCCTCAAACTGCAGTTCCCTTCAGAAAAAAAAAATCCGAAACAAAAAAACTACGAGGATAACAAAGAGAATTTGAAAAGCAGCCAGGTGAGATTTCACTTAAATATAGAAGTCAGAAAGGAAAAGGAAGATTGGCTGAATGAAATAAAAACAAAAATCGTGTTTGTCAAAGAAAGACTGAATTTGAGCGGCAAGACTACACAAGCAGCCAATGCTCACCTCATAGACGCTCTTCTAGATAACTGGCTAAAGAATAACTACATATCATCCAAGAGAAACATCCCAGATGAATGTGCACATCAGCTGCAACCTCCAGTAGCCGTTGCGTTACCTCCGGTGCAAGAAATGGAAGTGGAGGAGTTGTCACCAGAAATGCATCGCATGAGAATTCAATTACACAGCAAATGTTGCGAGAAGGATGACATTTATCTGGCTTGTGGTTCCGCAATTGAGCGTTTATTTCGGTATGCCACCGAGGAGCATAGTTTGGTCTGTCAGTGTGGCGAAAGGTTTGACTTTTCAACTTTCAAAGTCGAAAGAGTCACAAAAAATAATCATTGCTGCAAAGTAGTGGTGAAGTGTATGGCTGAAGAAGGGCATACTCTGGAGTGGTTTTCATCCTCCATTCTCTCTGGAAAATACTATCTAAACCTCAGGTCAGAACCAACTTACATAAACACTTCCTCGTTAACTTTATGTTAGGCCCATCGCTAAATGTATAGTCTGAGGTTTACATTTTTTAATTGTTCTTGTTCTACAGAATGGTTCATGGTTTCACCTCAGCTGGACTTCTTCCCTCACAATACGAAAGTTTTTGTCAAGGGGCAAATCTGGGCTATTTGAATGAGCATTATATAGCAAATGGTAAATGGATATGATGTTTTTCAAAAAGTTGTCAGCTAAAAGGGAACTACAGTATTTACGATTGAACTAATTAGGGCTAATTCATTCTTCCATATATTTCATATATAGTTTACAATGAATTCAGATACTGTGAGGCAGTCGAAATGATGGTGGAATACAGTTTTGCTGAGGAAATTGAGTATGTCAAACAAGATCACGCATATGAAGTGGATGGAGAAGTAGGAATATAAAATTATTTCTTTCACCATACCATGGTGGTGTATCAAGCAGATGAATCATTTATTAAAATTATTTTAGTCGACAACGGTTATAAATTACGCAAAATGGTAAAAAAATCAAAGTCCTTGTAACATCTGGGGTATAATGGTCGATGCTCGTCATGACTCTGTGAGGACAGCTTATCATACCACAGTCACCGCCATCAGTATGACGTAAGTGTTATTTCTGTGCGCTTACTCTGTCACATTACATCGTTGGAATGCAAAATGCAACATTTCTGTCTAATATCATGCATACATATAAATTATAGAAGCCACAAGGTGATAGGGGTGACAAACTGCTCTCGAGAGGAAATGAGAAGTGCACCAACCAGGGAGAAACCCATGACCCTTGAGCTGATTGACAAGTTGAAGGGAGAAGAGGGTGAGGATGCCATCTCTATATGATCTGTAAATGTGTTCTATTAACCAATGCCCAAATTGAGTTACAACCAGTTACTTTTTTTCAAAATTCAAATGTAGGTCTAAATATCACAGAAGTCAGTCATGACACTGTCGTTGGAATAAAGAATGACCTGACAAGGCGAGGAATTTCAAATTCATTTGACACATGGCATGGTAAGAGAAGTTAGATACTACTTGGCTACTCTTGCATACAGACATGATAATTACCTCCAAACTGTTTCAGGTGGTAAAAGTGTCAAGAAGGCAGTTACAAAAGTAGCACAAGGTACTTTGAAGACAGAGGGAAAGGTGAGTATACCGAATTGTCAGATAAAGGTAAACAAGCACAACATGAATGTAACATGAACATCTTTTATGAAGAGTTCTAACATTCCACTATCACATTTCAGTGAAAAGCATCAAAACTCATTTTTACTATTCAATGAAGAACTGTGAAGGGGACCCAGAAAAACTCAGAAGAGGTCTTACAAACATTGTGGAACATTATAAGGTATGTTTGACACAATCTAATATTTAGCATATTCTTAAATGAAAGCCCTGATTTACTGTAAATAGATTTCACAAAGGCAGCCAATTACATTATAAAATAAGACGAAGATTTATTTATTGTACATGTATGAAAAGCACTGTTTATAGTAACTGAATTCCTTTTTTCTGCTAACAGTCACTTGTTTCACATGATTGAATATGTCCATTGGCATATGATGATAATCAATGTTAACTGTTTATGAATATGCCCCATGGAAAATAAGACAGCTTAGATAACCATTTCACTAAGGGTTGTTTTTGTTTACAAAAATAAGTAGACTGAAATGGACTTTGAGACAAGTAAGACATAACCTCCTTCTAGGCAAATCACATGAATTGTCTCCCAGAGTCCCGCTGCAAGACACAGGATGATTACATACCAACGAAGAGGCTCATAAAGAACCCTGACGCTGCCCAGGCACTCATGAAGGCCATAAAGGGCACTACTATTTACAAACACGCAGAAGATTTTGCTAAGGTAATGCATGTAATGGAGCCCATATGTGACATCTCCCACAAAGAGGATAGGTAATTATATGCAAAAAGAAAACTTAAAAAAAATATTCTGGTATTATGCCAAATGGGTAAGTACCTAAAATGTCTTTTACCTTGCATTAGCTTAAAGGAAAGGACAAATGTCTGTTTAACCTTAGTTCAAATCTACAATAATTTTTTTTACTGTACATTTGAACTACAATACATAGATTTAATTTTTGTTAATCTCTTAGAGCTACACAATGTACCCTTCCATAACTCAGTGATTACCTAACATTTTGTTGATATGTCTGTGTGGTAGATGTATGGCTCAAATAATGATTTTTTCAATTATTTCAGTGCAGAGATACATACTACATTGAGAGTTTTCATAACTGTCTGCTAATATGTGTGCCCAAAAGGATACACTTTAGTGACAAAGTGTACAACATGAGGGTGAATATTGCATGTCTTGACTGGGTATGTGTAAATCTATTTGTACATTATTCCTACCCTATCACTTGCAACCCTGATATGTTAACTAAAACACAAGACTGCTAAACTCTTATGCTAAGAGGTAAGTTACCTATCTTTCTTGAATCTCTTCTGGAAAAAAACAATTTTTTGTAAAGTGTAAAACTAAGGTCTGCACAGTAATGCTGGATGACCGAAATTGTAACAAAATATGTCATTTCAGGATGCAACCTGCTATCTGTAGTCTAAACTCTACATGAAATACTTTGTATTTTTTTTAACTAACAGAACGAGAATGTTGACAGAAAAGTGCATGCAACAAAGCACTACCAAAGTATCAAGAGGCCAGACAGAGTGGCACCATACAGAGTACTGAAGCCCAAAACTTATTATTTCAAAGAAAACATCTGGGCAACCTTTTTTACATTTAACTGGTGAAGTATTTGGGAAATGTTGACATGCCAATTATTGCAAATAAAAGTTTGATTACCAAGACAACTGTCTCTTTTTGTACCTGATTTCACCGATATAAATTGCATAACAAATTACTTCCAATTTCAGCCATGCACTCCACACCCTTTCTATGCATGCACAAGCTCCACTTGCAGAAAGATTTCCAGTAATTTACTTCAAAGATTATTGGAATAGCACTCTGATATCTCTTGGCCAAAATAAAGCAAATAGAGGGCGAATAATAATTTCCATAAACCTTTGAACGATTTTTATTGGAGCTAGAATTCCCCTTTGCCAGGCTGATCAGCTTTGACAGTATAATATTCTCTAGCTATACAGGGCATGTGAATTATATACAAAATCGATTCTGCACATTTTCAAAGCACTGGTTTGATGTCTTCATGGTACTAGAACATTATACTCAAACGTCTGGTTTCGTTAGAAAGAGGCACTTGGACTTCATGGCTGCATAAGGAGACTGATTAGCAGAGCTATAATGATGGGACATGCCCCTTGTATGGAATATCAGGGGGATTGAGCCACCTCTTGCGGACATCAGCCACCACACAGTTTGGAAGAACCTCCCTAACATCCTCTATGAAAATGCCCAGCTCGTTTTTGCGTTCAAGATAAAGGGCATTTTCCCATAACCCAGCCTTTTTTAACATCCTGTAGTTAAGAAATAGAAAACATGTACCGTGTTTGTATCGAGTTATACAAACACGAGTGGAAGTTTGGGAGAACGAGAAATGCTGTGGGAACACGAGCCGCAGGCGAGTGTTTCCACAGCTTTTTCGAGTTCTCCCAAACTTTCACGAGTGTTTGTATAACTCGATAGAAACACGATGTACATGTTTTCTATTTCTTTTAGAAAACACCACGACGAGAAAAAGGAAAACAACTTGTTAACTTTGATTATCGAAATGTAAATTCTCTTTGCTCGCGCCATCACTACGTCAACAAGCGCGCGCTAGTTCTGTGTCTCCATCGAGTTATACAAACACGATTTTCAACCAATCAGCGCGCGCGCTTTCTTAGGACTGTTTTCTAATACTCTTTATAATCTTTGTGCCTCTTTGTTATGTTCTGGGGACGGGAAGGTCCATAGGCAAAAAGAAAGGCAGCCTTTGCTTCACTGGAAGTTATGCAGGGCTGCTGTACGCAAAACCCACAGCAGACTCCTTCCTCTCTTAGTGGTCCCAGGCTGTATTGTGGGTTCTCCCTCCCCGAGGCTAAGGAGACACAACATTTCAACTACTATTTAGTACTGATATGTTTTTATTTGCACAAACCAAATGAGAACAGGAAGACTACAGATAGAATAAAATTATTCAGCTTTTCTGAATATCCAAAAATTCTGCAGATTTTTCTGACAAGCAATTATGAATGTAAGCTTATTCATAGAAGGTCAAACATAAAGCTTATAGGTTTGTAATAATAAATATGAATCAAGATATTTTTGTTTTTTGGCTTTGACGTGAACACAAAAATAAGCCTATAGTATTATGAGAGTAAAAGTGCGGGGTACACATCTCCTGAAATAAAGGTAAAGCTTATTTATATTGAGTCCAGGCCTACAGAACTGTACTTGTGAAAAACATTTGTATCCGTCGCTTCTACGTTTTTCAAATGGACAAGTATAAAGCTTCAAATTACTCCACAATTTCAAGTTGTTGAATGTGATTCAAGCATTTGAAATTCGAAACTCACCGAGACAATTTGTCTACACTTGTGCAGAAACATACTTTTGGCTACTATAAAACGTCTTACTACGCAAACAGGGCTAATTAGCTTCCAGTTATTTACTTCAATGATCGAATGGATTGTAGTAGATATATTTTGTTTTGCGGCCGGGTTGCATTACATTCAACTCCAAATTATTGCCATACACAAATCAAGCTTTAATCTACCAGGCTCGTCGTCGTCTTCCACATTATTATCTACAGTGATCTTGGGCCTTTTACGGGTGTTCGTCACAGAACATAATTCGCCACCGATATAGTCCACAAAGGCACGAAGGGACTCCATTTCTTTTTCGGGTATCAAAAGTACTACCTAAATGTTGAGGGAAAATGCTGTTTTACGCGGAGAATAAATTATAAAACAGCTCGAAAACATAAGACTCTGACGCTTTTACACGTGGAAAAAACAAAAGTATGAGGTCGTAAACTATGAAGTTACTTACCTTTCTAAATTCTTCTCCCGACGCCATTGTTTATTTGGTTGTATTGCTTGTACTCGAAACGCACAAGATCAGATTTCGCGGCAACTCGAACGTGCTAAAATTAGACCTGAGTAAATAAGCCAATCAAAAGGAAGCACTGGTTCTCCGTTGGGATTTGTAATTGACAGGCTGAACACCTCAGCCTCGTTATATAAGATCGCTCGGTGTTTAAGGTGGCTCAATAGGGTTTTAAGAGCGCGCGCACCGATGATGCGAGCTTTAGTAATGTGCGCGCGCTAGCTGACGCAAGCTCATGCAAAGCAGCGAACAAGTCGACAATATAGCTCAAATACAGCCCAGAAGTAGAAACAGAGAAACCATTTAAAAGAAAACGTAAAGAAAATGATTTGGATGGAGAGGTCTTGAGTGTATTTTGATGAGACCGACATTGTCGAGTCGCTCATCGACAAAACCGCGCGGTTCGAAAATTCGCGCATGCTCATGCATGTTTGTTATGTTTCAGTAGCTTTGATTAGGAAAATAGCAAAAAGAACGAGAATATTAACTTTCGATTGAGGCCACTGGCGCGCGCTTCGTAATCTTGCATAACCCTATTGAGCCACCTTAAATTGTTTGCTGCAAATAAATAAAACTTACAACTTGAAAACTTGTAAGTTGTCGGATTTCGCTGGTTTATGCAGAGCATAAATTAAAATTCATGTGTCTGTCCCGCTATTAACAACAAAAACTGGCCAAAAAGTGATCGAGAATTTCTGAGATTTCTGAGAAAAGAATATGACACGCAGCGGAGGATTTTTGACTAACCTCGTAATAAAAGCACTGACTCGAATGTTTGATATTTTTGAACCAAAGAGGTAATTGCGTTTAAGAGGAGAAAATGTAAAGACAATGTGATAAAAAATCTATGCTAAATAAAGCCAGAAATCCAGAAACAGCCACGGATTTCAATCTCTTTGTTTAAAATTGATGAATTAGTTAAACTTGAAAACTGCAGTTGATCCACAAACATAAATGACCCTTGCAGCTTGTAAAAGAAGAAAGCTGAAAAAGGTGGACACGCCAATGGTGACAAAACCTTCAAAACTTGTTGTGCCGCCATGTTGGCTTGTTGTTCGGTGAGAGACTGGACAAGAATTTGCCACGTCATCGGATTCCAAAATATGTATAGGTAATCGCATGGGGCCGAGTAAAATTAAGTATTAATATCACGCGTGTTTGCGGAAGTTGCTGAAATTGCCCGAGTCGCCCGAGTCGCGCTACGACGAGGGCAATTTCTGCAACTTCCGAAAACACAAGTATTACGAGGAACCATGCGCTTACTTGTTTATAATATAAGGGGCAAAATGTTTTCTTACTGATCTCGCGCTATTGCGTAATTTCTGAGGAAGCCATCTAAATGTTCCGGTAAACTTCAATCAATCATGAAAACGCACAAATGAAGCTTTATTTTGGTACAACTACGGCAAGAGCCGCAAAACTCTGAAAAAATACACTGACAAGATTTTTGACCAAATCCTTAAAGCAAAAAATGCTTAAAGTGCTGAAATGTCTCTCGAGATCCAAAACACTGGATGAATATTAGTTGCCTCCGCTAAAATGGACTTAAAGGAAGTCAATTGGCGGTTAACACGCACAAACCAGCTGAATCGGGAGCTGAAAGTGGTAAGCGTATTTGCTCGACTACGGCAAGACTCCGACAAATATTCTTTATGATCGAAGTGACAGAAAGTTCAGCCCTTTGACAATTTTTAATGGGCAAAATGTTTCAAAGTTACTTGGACTCAGAATCCAGGATGATGATTTTCTTGGGAGTTGCCGACCTCGCTAATGCTTGACCTTTTCTGGGCTGAATTATCACCGGCAATGTTCAACGTGACGCTGCAATTGTTGAAGTTGTACACATGGCCAGGAGCTGAGGATGGGAATGCAGAGGACCTTGCAGTATAAAGTTGACTCAATACTCCTCTTGACGTAGCAGGACCGCTGTTGTCGATGATATTTCAAATCAATTGCTGCTCTCGCTCATCACCAGAATCGTAATCATCGAGAAGTGTGTCCCCTGATATTCTTGATCTCGCATTTTGGTATTCCGGAATTTTTCAACTTCTTTACGACAGTCTTTCGGGCACAATGGTTGGTAATCCTCTTCTCTGGACATAAATCAATCAGAGGTGAGTTTAGCTTTATTTCTTTCATAATGCTATCGATTGTGTTTTTCCCCATTGGCGTTTTCTTGAACCATACGTTTGAAACCGGTTTATCGATCACAGAGAGGTAAAACGGGCCTGTGGTTTTCATTTCCTCGGGACGTTTCTCCAGGTAGACCTTGAACAACATTACAGAGCATCTTTCCTCATTGCCTGTGGCAAACATCTTCGGTGTAACCAGTCGGGGTTTGACCTTTAGCCCTCCTTGCCTCGTTTTTGTAGGACCTTCAGCGAAAGTAAGGTATTCAATTCTATCGTCGTCCCGCTGCAGACAAAAATCTTCAACTTTCATGTTGTGATGCTCTTGTCGCCCCCTCAAGCCAAAGTGTTGTGTCAGCAACCACCACATCGTGTTGATAAGTGCTCGGGGATTTCCACTGCCAATTGCAAGCTGACCACTTTTCCAAAGTGTTTCTTCTTCTTCTTCGTTTGTTAAAGGGGCACTGTCACGGTATTTTAACGTCACTTGCCAACGCTGAAATATGTTCCTGCATCAAATGAAACCCAAAAATAAAGATGCAGTTTTGTTATCTAGCACTTTATCACTACAACGAAACCATTTATTGCCGCCTAGCACTTAGCATGGCAAGGATGGAAATGGATTGAAATTTGAAAAACTTGCCAGTTTTTTCAAATTCTAAAGCCATTCCTTGAAAATATTGCAAGAAATTCATTATGGTTTGATCTCTGAGCCACCATTCGTTTGACATGTTTCTTCTAGTCCATTTGAGCATTTTGAGAACGAGTAGAGGTACCAGGTAAAGATTTTAGCAACGAATGAAGCTGAAAACAGCAAAACTCCCGTGACAGTGCTCCTTTAAGCTTTTGGATCGATTCGGACGTTTTCCTCTCCCTTCTTCTCTTAGCTTTCGCGCTTTCCCCTCCAGGACTTTTCTTGAACCGAGGAACTCTCTATCTTAGATAATAGATTTCGGGTACGATTTTGACTTTACGTGTCGCTCCAAGGTACGTTGCTTGCACGACTCTGAGTGAATCGGGCTCGTAGTCTTCGCCGCTTTCTTTGCGAACCTCTGCATAAAACTGCGACAATGTTTTATCAAGGTCTACACATTCGTATGCTTCTAAATTTTTCTCCTTTCCTCTTTCAGTCGCCCACTTCACGAAAACGTTTTTCCATTGTTCTGTGCTCTTTTTCGTGTTTTCGTTTTCGCTTAGTTCTTTTAGTTCGTCTATAATCTCCTCGTCAACTATCCCAAAACGGGACGCCATTGTTACAAAACAAACAGAAATTTCTTTACTTGGCAGCGGTTGCTAAGCGATTTTCAGCCAATCATTTTCAAGTAATTTTGCCCGGGGCAATTACAAAAATTAAGGAAAAATATTGCCCCTTGTATTATAACAGGATTCACCCGCCCACACGTTATTGGATTCGTTGATGATTTTTTTTTCCACTCCGGAAAGCGTATTTAAAAACATCCGGATTCGCTGTCGAATTCGCCGGATGCTTGTGGACGGAAGCCGTATCCGGAAAGAAAAAGTTGCAGATTAAAAAATATCCGGATACGTGTCGACGGGGCCTTAGATCAGATGTCCAAACATCATCACGGTCACGATTTTCGTTGTTTAAACTTGATGAATTATTGATAAGTTTAAAAAGGTATATTCTTAAACAGAGAAAAAAGTGCAAACTTTCTTAATACCACTGGTCATAAACATGACAATGTCTTACTTTTAGAAACCCGGATAAGCTCCGGCCTGATGGGCCACTTGGCTCGAATGCAGACTTTATCTTTTACCTTACCTTCGAGATCAAAGAAAATATTACTCCTTCTTGTTCATGGAACTCAGTGTTTTCATCGAGAACTCCGTGCTTGTTCAGTTCGCACGTTCCTTTGCCGGTATTCTCGAATCCTGACATCTTGAAGTTTGTGGAAGTACACCAGGGATTTCTCAGGCAAGAATAACTGCACGATATTGAATCAGGTGACTCAAACTGCTCAATCACGTGGCCATCAAGCCGCTGATTCTCGTTCGTCGTGAAGTATGCCAAACGAGATGATGTATCGTCTTCTGCGGCCGCGAGATAAGAAACATTTACTATTCCTTGAAACAGGAGAAAAGCTAGAAGAACCCTGTTTCGACCCATTGCTTGGTAAGTCGTCTTGGAAAGGGAAGTTGCCCTAAAACTTCACATTTATAAGTGTCGTGACGTTCCTATGACATCCACCGTTTTGTAGTGTAATAAGAAGACATGATTGGTTGATTCTGTTGGAGATGAGGCTGCCAGTAAGTTGTCGGTTGGAGAGTTACGTTGTCTGTTCGCGTTTTTTTTTTGGCTGATTTGAAGCGTTTTAAGCGAAATAAATACTAAACCTAGGGAGCTCACTAAAATCACCAAAATAACTTCAATTAAGCCGAAAAAGTGAGCAAACATCACGATCATAAATATTCCCACACAAAGTCTTATAGTTTTGCCATTACGCAAGATCACAGACAAAATGATTTCCTTCAGAGCTCTAGCTTGGGCCACCTGCGCACAGACCGACAGTGAAAGCACAGGATGTTTGTGCAATTCGACTTCAAATATAAGCAGTTTTGTTATAAGCCGGATGGCAAATTGTTGGAAAAAAGTTCGCACTTTATTAAAACAGATGACTCGTAGTTGGAAAGGTTAGATAACCATAAACGATAGAGTTTCAACATTGTTTACATTAATTTAATTAATTAATTAATTAATAGAGTAGGTAAACATGCGGAATTATATTCAAAATTGAATGAAACAAACCTGTCACATTGGAAGACTGGTAATCTCCTCATGTAGCGATACACAATAGCCGATTCCATGAGCTGAGTTTGTCGTTTAGCAAAGCGCACGGCTATTATGAGGCTGGCAAAGGGCTTATGCGTGACACGTGAAGAGAGCAAAAATTATTATGAGATCGGTGAATTCATGAAGAAAAAACACATCGTTTAAAGTAGCTAAAAGTAAATGTGACTCTTGAATTTTGTTATTGTTGTGTGAAACATGATAACGTAACGTGCAGTCGTAATGTACATAATAATTGTTGTTTTAAAACGCAAATATCTACCTAGTTCCGATAAAAAGTGAGCAAACATCACGATCATAAATATTCCCACACAAAGTCTTATAGTTTTGCCATTACTCCTTTTTCCCCACTTTAATTTTATTTTGAGAAGAGTCGATCGACCCAACCTTATAGTTTATTGTTTAACCTCCCCCTTTCTCTTCTAACCACCCCATGCTAATATCTCCTTTATATTATTATTATTATCATTATTGTTACACTGCCTTGTTGGTCCCTCAACGTTAGTGTATTCTTTAACATCTAACAATTTTTGACTTAATTTTATTTTTTATTATTTTCGATTTTTTACTTACAACAATTCCCAGGCACACATCTACCCCCTGATATAATACCCACTGTTTCAGTGGTGTACATACCAAGCACCTTGCAGTTTATATTAATTTTTTTTAGTTTTTATACTAATCACTACCACTAATGTTTATACTCTTTTCCCCACTTTTAGGTCTCCTTAAGAATCTCTTGAATCTTGTTTAACCAATCATTACCTTCCAGATATTAATCATGTGAGTTATTCCACGATTTTTGATAAAATTTAGAATTTCACCGATCTTTATGTTCTCATTAGATTCCAAACATGAGATCACTGTAAACTTAAGCTCACATAGAAATAAAAAATAAAAAAATTATGCTTGTGATTGTTATACCTGATTTACTCTGCGACAAAGATTTTGCTTGCGATTACTGAAAAATTGCGTTTAAAATCATTCCTACCCCATATTTCTACATTTAAGATTTATCAGTAACTTGTACGTTTTAGAACGATAAATCATTGATTTGAAGTCTTTCACTTACCAGTTAACCAGTCACTATCTTGTTCCATCGAATTCCTCGGTTTCACTTCCAAATATTATTACGTTTCTCATAGGGCAGAATGCTCTGACATTCATTAATTATTCATGCTCAGCGAAGCGCAACTACGCGCTCTGAAAAGCCCCGAATAAGAGAAGAAAGGGCCAAAATTGGCCTAGTAGCGTTGATAAAACTCGCTTCCATATTTTCAAAAACGAGTAACCTAAAAACCTACGCGCGGCATTTTGAAGAGGAATGTTGTAGCTATATTTTAAGACTAAAATAAAAGAGATTGATTAAATGGATGGTCTATCCTTTTGCACTTGAAAATAAGGGGAAAATGGCCTTTTTTTGTATGGAGGCCGTTTTCGAAAGCAAATTTCTAAAAAAGTATACTGATTTCAGAAAACCTACGCACGGTTTATGAAAAATTGATCTTCCCTTGACAAGAATCTGTTAAAAGTATACAAATTGGTCATCGGGAACCACTATCCTTTCAAGTTTGAAAACTGCTGGTTGGATTCGCGTTTGAAAATGGCGCGCTTGAGCGAGTGAGCTATTGTTTTAAACCTTCGACTGTATAACAATGGTTGCCAAGAGCAAATAATTACTTATTCACAAAACCGATCGAGATTATATTAGTTTCATACAATCTTTACTATCACTTAGTCTTTGCGATCAAAAGTCGAGACTGAAATACGCTTGTAATTCGAAATGAACTGGAAATTTCTTAAAGTAAAGTTAAGTTAAGTTAAGTAAAGTGAAGTAATAAGACATATCAACTCCGGCATATGTAATCTACCAACAAAATCGAGCTCAATCGATGATTCAGTGTTTGTTTGTGTTCGCCGGTAATCGAACAAAATCGACTATTTCATTTACTGTGAATGATCTTGTTCGTTCCGTAATCGAACATTCGACTGATGAGCTCGATAATCGTGTTCGGCAGCCAAACGATTATTTGATTTCTTAAAGTAAGGTACAGCTCAGTATAATATAGTATAGTAAAGTAAATTGAGGTGAGACATATCAAGTCCGGCATATCTAATCTAACAAAATCGAGCTTAATCGAATGATTTATGTTTGCGTTCGGTAATCGAACCGGCGAAATCGAATATTTTATTTACTGTGAATGATTTTGATCGTTTGATAATCAAACATTCGACTGAGCTCCATAATCGACCGTTCGGCAGCCGAACGATTGGTGTTAGCTTGGGCTAGATTATCGAACAATTCGATTGGATTTGCCGGGATCAAATCGACTACCAGAACATCGATGTTAGCTGGTGTTTAGGTTCGCTTTCGACGTAACGAAAGAGAACTGAAAAATTGTCTATTCAAACAAAGTAAGAAACAAAAGCAGTTTGTGCTGAACGAAACGAAGGGAGTAACAATAGTGCACTGGTTTCATTGTCTACTTTGCCGCCTCCATCGGGCTAATGAGCATCGCCGTGCGTTCATAGCAACCAATGAATAAGCTTCTTTTCGGCGCTATGAATATTAACAAGCGTTATAACAGACCTTTCCAACTGCAAGTAAATGTCACAAGAACAATGGCCATTCTACGCTATGCTCCTCGTTGACAATTCCTTCGAGCTTAGCTTTTGTTTTATCCCTTGCACATTATGGAAATGACATCTGCTATTAGAAAATGGTTTATCACAGCCTAAATTCCTGCCTTGCAACGGTTTTCTGACACACATCGCCATTTCTTGGAATGAACTTTTTCGTGACTATACCATCGTCCTTTTCGAGCCCCTTTTGCTACGTCATTACTAATCACGCAATCATGGCGCAATCGTGGCATCAAATCAATTTATTTTTCACGGTCAAGGTCTTCAAGTTCAGTTTTATTTAAGGGGTTTTCGTCACAGAATTCTGTTTCAAGTGTATTTTCCTTCCAAGAGTTTATTCCTCTCAAAGTGAGTACTTTTTTATTGTTTTTTACACTGATACGCACAGTAAAAAAATTTTTTACAGGGCTTTATTTATTCAATTGATTATCCCCAGGGGATTTGTTTCCACCTGCACGACACGCTGCACTTTAACTTTTTCTACTCTTCGGTACTAACATTATTTTATTTTCAGCGTTAAATAGAAACATTTTTTAAAAATCGTTTTTCGCTTTCCTTTGCGAACCTTATCAAAGCCTTCATTATATGCAAAATTATAATTTTCTTTGTCTGCAAAGTTCGTTTTTACAGAGGGTCACAAGCTCTTCTTCAGTATCTCTTCCTATCTCTTCCTTTTCTTTTCCACTGGACTCGACACGGGGGTGTCGGGCAAAGGTCTGGTACCGGACTAGAAACACCCCTGCTCGGTTGGGCTTTGCCCCTGAGGATTCTCAACCATGAGAGCCTTGGTGTCGATGTTCCTGTCTTTTTCCACCCGGGTGATGTCATATCTTTTTCTTATTCCTTCTTCTCTTGATTTCGATACCCTCTCAATGGTTACCTAATACATAATACAATTTTACAAATCCATTAGTCATTCAGGCACTGCTTTTCGATTTGGATAGCACGCAGTCTCAAATTTTAGACTGTGCAAGGTCTTGTCTGCCGCTGCTCTTTTGACAGGACCAGATGGCTGTTGGCCCAGCAGCCTAGTACCCGATTTAGGGTCCCTTTCTCAGGGTTACAAGTGACCCCCTTTTATTGCTTTCTTCAGGAATTTTTGTTTACTTTTCCTATGTCCTTTCCAAAAAAATTTTTTTTGAATTTTTCAAGCTCAGGTTATTTTGAATAAATTAAAAAATTTTCCAGCCTGAAATTCATTTAAATATGATTAACACAAATTAAAATTTTTTCCAGCCCGAAATTCATTTAAATATGATTAACACAAATAAAAACAAATTATCTCTAGCATTTAATTCGACTATAGCACACAATTGAATGAATGAATGAATGAATGAAAGAAAAGAGAGGTCAAGATTAATCCAAAAGAAGGAATTTACTTACTCTGTTAAATGGAGATGCTTTTTACCCACTATCCACCTGGCCACAAGACATCCAACAATTATTTTGGAAGAAACCCATTGGAGATACCGACACATTTAAGCTGATGCTGTTTTTCCTGGGTAATGGCTGTTCAAAGTACCTGATAACAGAATGGATTCTTACATCTCAGCACTGGACCACACTACAAAAAGGAATATTAATAACAGCTTAGACTCTAAAGATAATATTTGGTTCTATTATGATGTTCATCATGCCACTTGGCTATTTCTCAATGGAGAATTCACTAATACCAATAATCTATATAATTTTTAATCATATAGACCCCATATTTTTGAGAAGAAAAATACCATTAATCTGTTAATTTCGATTCACATAGATCATTTTTTTAGAACGAAAAATGCTGTATATATTTTTTTTCCTTTTCAATAACAAGAGAGTATTCAGTTTTTCAAATACTAATTGTAATTTTCATACAATGTTTTTATTACATTAAATCATTTAAACTTACATTTTTGGGTCTCTGAATTTTAATTTTTTTTTTTTTTTATGTTTTAAATAGATACCCCTTGGGTAAAATTTTGAGTTTCATTCATATACACATCAAAATTTTTTAAGTCTAAAAAAATTTTTTTTTCCCCTCCTCCTAACTTAATCACTAATTTTAACCTCCCCCTTTCTCTAATGACCACTCCATGCTAATCTCTCCATTATATAATTATTATTATCATTATTGTTGCACTGCCTTGTGGTTGACGTGGCTGCTTTGCAGTTTGTTGGTCCCTCAACGTTAGTGTATTCTTTAACACCTAACAATTTTTGACTAAATTTTATTTCCTGTTATTTTCGATTTTCTGCTTACAACAATTCCTGTACATACATCCACCCCTAGACATAATACCCACTGTTTCAGTGGAGATTTGGAGAACCCTTTTATTAGGGATCCCATACTTTTACACCTGAAATGCCACAAAGGTTGCTAGATATATCTACTGCAATAAATGATTTTTTATACAAACA
>JAHPZR010016119.1:0-7500 GCA_019787425.1 Platygyra sinensis | reverse complement strand
TACTAGCAGAAAATCAGCAGCAGCAGCATCATCATCATCATCATCATTTATTTCTTACTAAAAAGTTACATTTTACAGTTGCAATGGCCCTCGGATAGCCATGCTAGTCTAGGCGGACCGGTCGATCAATAGTTACACATTTAGCCTCGGTTATGAGAAAATAATCCCTCTTAACTCGTCATTCATCATAGTCAACGATTCTACTCGGAAAATCAGCTCTATCATTGACAGATCTTCGAATCCACTCTACTTCCAACTTGTTGTTAAGCAAGCACGCAGAGAAAACGCGTAACGCAAGCCACTGCAAGTCTTCCTTCATACTTCCAATTTCATCAATTCTAGAAACGCTTTGATTATTAGTATACCATTCAACAGTGTGGCCTTAAACCAAGTGAAAAAAAGACTCCAAACCCAAAGCAATGGCCTTGAGTTCTCTGTTCCGGGCCTCCTTAACATTCCACATCTTATGAGAAATGGTATTTGAATCAGACACAACCCGTAGAACTCTGATCAGAATAGCATACGCGGGATCATGACAATGCCGGGAGACGAGACACCAACTGTTAAAAAGGGAAATATCTTGTTTTTTTTTTTTGCCAGAAACATAACTCCCTCTGGGTGGAAGCCGACAGGGAAATTATGCTATCCCAGGTAGAGCTAGGAAAAATATCAAAATGGGAGTATCTGGTCGTGATAGGGTGATGTTCCTAAACAAAAAAACCCACAGAAATAATATTTCCCACAAAAGGCCAATTTCCAAGTACTAGTAAAAACTGGGCATTGAGCATTGAAAGAGTGGATAACATGTTTAGCACTAGAATCCTCTCTGAGGGAATGGAAATATTGCGACTGGGCAAATCAATACAAAATCCCAACCATACCAAGCAAGGAATAGGCTGTCAAATGTATTTACGCACAATGGGAAGGAAACCAGACGACAGAAGTGAAGACTTACAAACGTGGAAGCAACCTGACAGCGAGCAAAGTAGCGACCGAAACCAAAAGCGCCATCAAGGTAGAGTGTGATCTTAACTGCGTGAATTGGCCAAGAACAAACAAGAATGAAAACTACCTTAGTAAAAAAAGGCTGAGGACAATCCGAAGGGGAGTACTGAAAAAAAAAAACAGAAAACTTGCTTACCCAATTAACCATCCACGTAAAAACCTAAGAAAACCAAAATACCAATATGGTGAAAACCAGATTTAAGGTCAAGTGTAAACATGGAGGGAAAATGGACGCGTTCATATGTCATCAAACTTGAATTTCTTTTCCAAATGTGCCTATTCACATGACGGAGGTTCAAAATCAACCTCTTTTTCCCAGATAGAGAGATGTTAAACTGGCTTTGCAACCACAGAGTTGAATTACGTCATATTTACATAGTAGGAAGGAATATAAACAAGAAAACACATCAAATCTGTACAGCGCCGCAAATGATCCCCAGACCGGAAATGATCCCCAAATTGGATCGCAAATGGCCCCGATATGGATCCCAAATGATCCCCGCCGCAAAGCGAGGAATAGCATGGAGTTTGTTCCTAGGGTCGAGGTTTCAATTTTTAACATAAACAGAAGCAAGTCATAACTAGCCATAGTCTATATGGATATACTGAATTCCCATGATAAAGACTTCTTCAGATAATTGCATTAAAAGTTGCGGAATGCCTTGTAATCGGTCTTTGTCTATATTTAGCTCTTATTAACCGAGCAAGAGGTCTGTATGGGAGAATCTTGACCGAGGTCGTAAGTACAGACCGAACGCAGTGAGGTCTGTACACGCGACCGAGGTCAAGATTCTCCCTTACAGACCGACTTAGCTCGGTTAATAAGATGTTTATTATATGGCAAAAACAAGACCAATTTAATTCGTTTAATGCAACTGGTTTGTACTAAGTGACAGTTTTTTTGCAAACGGTGATGAGCGACCGAATTTAATTCTTCCCGGCCAAAGTTTGTTCGTCCTCTTTACTGTTTTTTTTCATCAGCTTTTTGGCACTTACAGAAATAAATATTCTTAGATGAAAACAGTCAATGATTTTCCAACTTTTTCGCTTCAAAACATAACTGGTCTAGCTGCCGGTCTAGATGGGAAAATCTAGACCGCGGTCAATATCATTTTAGCCAATCAAATTCGTGAATTTGGTAGTTCCCAGTCTTTGTGAGACAGAGCCATATAATAAAAAGCCATAACATTTCAAATAAACAATTTAACCGAAGTTAAAACTGCGAATAAATTAGTAATGCCAGTCCATTCACTCAATATCCTGCATCTCAATTTACTCAACTGAGTTGTATCTTATTCCTGGCCTGCACGTTTGGTCATACCTTGGATGCTACATACTTTTCATGTGCGGTTTCCGGTTTTGGTCAATCACGCGAAGTGAAATACTTTTGTCATCGATGTTAAAAGTCAGTAGTAAGGAATTCTAATGCATATCGTTTATGGTTGTAGTGGTGTAACCTATCCGTATCTCATGAAGCAAGATCTTTATTCTGAGAATCTTACACGACAACAGTCTGTAATGATATGCGATTTTTTGTCGCATTTTCCAACAGGTAATGAAGGCAAGTGTTGAATCGCTCAACATATAATACAAGTTGAGCAATCAGTGCTCCTGTCCAGATTCGGCACATGATTTTTATATCAGTATGGAGTTTCTGGTTGCAAATTGCAGATGCGAACCGAAAGCCAAACTGGCTTGTATTGCTGGGAAGCAGAATTTCTAGCTTATTTGCGGAATTTAAAGGTCACGAACATGCCGAGAACGCAGTTATTGTTGGTGTTAACACTTTCTTTTGTATTGTTTCTCGCGGCTTTAGCGAGAAATCTGATTATTTAACATGGAAATCATGGCCAGAAATCCCGGTCATCGCAACGGCGCACGCGCGGAGTTTCTTAGCAATATGGCCACCAAACACTCCGCAAAGGAAATGTATGGCAGAAATAAAACAAAATAAAATAGAGCAAGTTCTAGCTTACCGGTAACAAGTGCCGCGATCCGTTCGAGTTCTTGAAAGTTTCCTCGACTATTCTGATAAGTTGCTTTTCATCAACAAACGTTATTGGCCCTGCTTTTCATCGACGTTTGTTTTCGAAGCTTGGCTCATACAATGCTCTATATTACGGAGGCTTTAAATCCAATATTATCCAGATTTTGATCCGCAGATTACTTAAGCGGGATATCCCAAGTACCGTGTTCGCTTGAAGAAAACCACCGTATGATGTACTATTTGGCCAATTTTCACCTTCAATACTGATTTCTTCGCCCTTCTAATTGCCTTCAAAAACAGTTCGGAGTAGCGCAAATTAGTTCTACCGAAATCAAAGATATCAAATGTCACACGAGCGTCTCAAATGTGTTGATCCGAGAGCCACACGTCGTATTCTTGGGCAAAAACTGGCATTTTTCAGCAAATTCCGCCATGTTTGGTATCAAAAAGAAACCTAAGAAACCAAGCCTTCAATCTCTGTTGCATGAGGGCTGGGGAGAGAGATGACAACTGTCCTTTCAGTCAGCGCTTAAATTAGAAATTCATGTATGACCCCATGGCAAACAACTTCATTCGTTTTCCTCTGTCGTAAAAATATGGGAAGATTTTTTGATGTGGAGAGTATTATTACCCGGGGAAAATGTGGCTCGGTAAGTCTTCTGAGTATTCTTTAATTCCCCGAGACAGCAAATAGTTACTGTATTTAAGTATTCTGTATGTTTCCACTCCATTTCAACAAGTAATCATAGCCCTTCAGTCCAAAATTTCGCCTGGTAATAATCCACATCAAAAAATCTTTCCCTAAAAAGTCTTTTCCCATTTCTTTCTCGACGACCATGGGGGATTTTCTAGAAGACGCCATGTTGCCGCATTAGAATAAATTCATTAATTGGACCGCTGCTTATGCGCGGGCTCAAATGTTCCTCAAGTTCTGGCCATGTGGCATCCAAATAAAAATCTACAAAAAGATATTTTGTGCCACGCTGTTTTGACTTGTTGGATGTTTAAATGCTCCTTGAAAATCGTTTTGCGTTACAGCGGTTATTAACACGCGACCTTCTGCGCAAAAAAGTCTAGGCAAAACTCTGGTTTATGTCTAGACTGTTTTTGCGCTGAAGCTCGCGTTAAGGGTTTCAAAGCGTTTTAAAGTTCCAGGATACGCTTCAAATATTCTGAGACACAAATCGGCTTTAGTCGTAGGAATTTGTACAGCCTTCTCTTACTTTCGAACTCTTCGCCCGCGAAAACGTGGCTTTCTTAACGAAACAGGATTTTCTCTTCCACATCGATACCACTTTGATGGTAGAAGTTTTCCAGAATCGGAAGAGCCTCGATTTCGATTACTTGAGGCAAATGCGGTGATATACAAACGTGATAAACAAATGAGCCTGGCATCTGGCGCAGGGAACCCAGGTTGGTCACGTATGCGACCGAAATTAGTCTGCGGCGAAGCCTGGTGGTTTTGGAGCAATAAATCAGCGACTAGAATACTATTCTCTGTCAGCTGGGAGACTTCAATATAGTCATCCTCACGTTGTATCACATCAAAGAGTAGTTCCCTCAATTTATTTCGGATTTCAGATAAAATTAGTAATTTCAGTGAATGTGGACGGAATTCCAATTAACTGAGACGTTAACTCTTGTAAAGGATTGTTCTATTTTATTCTATGTTCTTGAACATTTTGCAGAGAAGCATTCATTCGTAGATGATCCTTGTGGTTATCACACGGTTTCGAGTTCAATATGGAATTAATTTGCACGCGTGAATTTTTCAAAAAGCTGAAATTGCATGAGCCGCTTCGGCGAGTGCAATTTCAGCTTTTTGAAAAACTCACAAGTGCAAATTAATTCCAATATGAACGAGAAAAACCGTATGATTACTTTTTAATAATATCAACATGAAAAAATTTGCGTGGAGGATGTTTTAAACTTTACGAACTCTGAACTCACCTCTCAGTTTTGTCCGCGCGCTTAATCTCAGGTGATTTTAATTAGCCAACCATGGCCCAGAATGTGCTCGCGCGTGCATTTGAACTTCGCTGTCGTAATTTTCCAGATTTTCATCTTTGTTGTATGTTCTTGCCGGGTTTGAGAATTCAGGTCAGCCTTTCTGCTGTTTTTGGAGATTTGAGTCTAGTTTCTTCACCGTTTTTAGGCATTATGATTCGCCGTTTATTGTATGTTCCGGATTACGTGGTAAGTTCATTAAATAGTTCGTAAATTTGGAGTCTGAGCCGACCTGAGCCTACAACTCGCTGGATACAATTCCCAACAGAGGAAGTGCCTGAAAATCTTTCTTGAAGCCATTTTTTATCATTCAAAGCTTCTGCACAAACTTTTCGTCATCATTTTACGTGATATCATTGTCTTAGAAAATTTCCTTTTGTCTTTCAGTCAATCATAATCCAGAATTTATACGATGTGTAATTTGCACTGGTGTTACACTTTTTGCACCGGTGTTACACTTTTTGCACTGGTGTTACACTTGAACTGCACTGCTCTCAGCCAGTCAGAATCGAGTAATTTTTTCGTGTATATTATTATAGTTTAAATATATTACGGGTTTAATTTTAAGAAATTGATTCAGAGGGTTTATTGGGGCTTTTTGTGTGTGAATATTACAAATCAAGTAGCAATTGGCTTTAAGAAATAAAGGAAATGAGAGTTCTCTCTTGGGAGAAACTTCTGCGTGTTCTCTCCTGGAAGAATCTTGAGCGCAATGCTTGTTTTTTCAAGATTTAATTGTGTTTATAAGCAGAAACCTCATTTACATATGCCATAGTTACAATGGGAAGTTATTATGGTACTGGAAAGTGGTAAATACAGTATATTAGAATTTAGGAACTCCTTGTTTTAGTTTTTTGTTCGAAATATTTGCTTTTGCATTTAAACTTCCAATAATAAATTTGCCAAACATCCTTCCCTGCTTCACTAGAAGCCGAAAAAATATACATACAAAATAACAAAGATTGCGTGTGTGAGAGGTGACAAGTTTCATGTCTGTGTACATAGAGAAAATTGAGCTTGTCATTTTGACGGAAACCTTCGTTTTGCCGACGACATATCAACTGAAACTAGGCACACTTTCTTGGAATGCATTTAAATGATTATCATAATTAAATCTTAGTATTCATAGATTTCTCGCGCAAGATGTTACAAAAATATGAATCAACCAAATGCACTCCGCATTTTAATCCGAGTTGAGATGGAGTTCTAGTTTATGCGCTTTGCTGGTAATTCCAAAATAAACTGACAATTTAAAACACAAGTAAATTTGATTATAGTGCAGCTGACGGTATTACGTAGCTATAGCGTCTTCAATTTGCAACTTCAATGTGGGGCAATGTAAGACATCATGGTATGCAGTGAAATACATTGCTACCTTGTGCTACGGTTTCTTTCTCACTGATTTCATGGAAATTTGCTTTTAACGAATAAAAATGTGACACACTGCACAATGTGAACAAGCACTTTCAAATCAACTCGGAAACGAAGGAACCGCCAAAACGTCGCTTTTATTCTCGAGCCAGAACACAGCTGCCTTCGTGTTGCTACAAGAGTGAATAATGAGACTGATCCAAAGAAATCTATTTCTTTTTATTTTGAAAAAAATTGTACATTTGTAGAGCAATATGCGAAGTTTATTCTTCTTCAAAGACAGTCTCAATTTGTGGTATTGGATAATTAAGGTTTGCAGACAGCTACCTTCAGATAAAAACAATTGAAATACATTCAAGAGAAAACGAAAAAAAAACACCCAGGAAACTGAACTGTTTCACAATTCTCATCTTTTTTCGAAATAACAAGACATCTCATCGTCTTCATCGTAAATTTTCACCAAATGCTAAGTTTTGTGAGGATGTTTTAAATGTGAATTGCTTCTATTTGACTTGTGTAAACAACACAAGCAATAGATGATGGAGGGAAAGTAACCACAGGCATAAAAAAAATTGCTTAGTTGTGTGTTTCAAAGTCTAGACTAGACTCAACTGGCATATATTTAGATTTGTTGCAAAGCCGAGTGCCCAGAGAACAAGCACGAAAATACGGCTTAATTTCAGTAATAACAAGGAAAAGTTTACGCTTTAAATTAAAACTATACAGTTTGAAATGGTGCTTAATGTGAATTCGATGAAAATTAAATTAACACAAACCCCTTTTTATTTTGTGGTCGCTCTGTTCGATCACATAAACTCTTGGCTTTTCAATACAACCAAAGTCTTGAAATCAGGGTTCCAACATGAACACCAAAACTTCTGCTTATAGTAAAAGCCGGGAAGAAAAAGTAATGATCTGCGTTTCGGCTTTTAAGTATGGTTCACAGAAGTTAACGTATCCCGCTGATAAGGCGACGGAGGATCTCTTCATTAAGCAGCAAGATTTGCAATAACTTCAGTGAAGAGTCAAAATATTTGAGTCCATTACAGAGAAACAATTCGAAGCAAATGGAAATGAAAACACAATCTCAAGTGGAGGCGAAATGCAATACAAACGTTGCTTTAATTTTG
>JAHPZR010016116.1:52500-72500 GCA_019787425.1 Platygyra sinensis | reverse complement strand
CAGTTTTCACTCGATTCCAAGTAAATATGACTAATACAAGCTTACAGGTAAATAACTGATCTCGATATTTCATGGAGGACTCAACCTGGAAGAAAATTTGATAATTGTGACATCCGTAACAGTGCTGGTGTGCTTGTATGCTGGTTTCTTTGTCACTCCGGTTATAGCTAAGTTATTTTTCATTTGTCATTCAACGCACGTGGTTATGACGTGAGTAGGAACATTTTGGCCAATCGCATTACTACAAATATCTCCATGGCGACGAAGTGTAATAACATCTTAAAAAAAAAACTCAAGTCAGCTTCAATTGGAAAATCACACCCAGGAGACTGATGGATATCTAACTTATTTGTATTTCTCTCCTCGATTCCTGGCTTCATGAACATGATACGAACACTTATTTACCTGTAAGCTAACAACGTAATTTGTGCAGTGCTTTCGAATTCTATAGATTCTTATTCGAATTTCGCTAGAAAGAAAACCTAGCTAACTTCAGTGTTCCATTTTCACACATACACACTCCAAACAACTAACTTGCCACATCAATTTTTAAATCACAGTTAGGCTATTATTTCACTTATCTAACTACAATATAAGCTCACTCCTTTGACTTCTTTCCTCAGTCTTGCTTTTCTCAAAAGATTGGCAACGAATTCATAGCGTTTTGTGAATTTCAAATGTAAAATGATCCGTGAAATCTATCATGATTCATCGTTGAGACCTATGTAACGTTTGCCTTCATAAGTAAGAGGGGTTGATCTTTTTTAGTATGTTTCAGGTTTAAATTAGTAAGAATGGCTTTATAAAGATGAACCAAAGTTATTCAGCAAATTTTATGACAATGCTTTCTCACTGGAAACTGTTGCGGCAAAAGTCTTGGTAAAGCTTAAATTTTTAATGACTTCCTCTCAGTACGAGTCTTGCAAAACACTGCATAATAATTTCCTATTTCTTTTTCTTTATGATTAATTGAAAAATGGAAACAAAAGAGATTCGCACTGTTTACATTTCCACTAAAAGGCATAAGCTGGAGTCAAGATGCTTCGTTCAGGACCTTTTCGAAAACTAATTTAAACTTCGATCTTTTCAGCGTTAATTGAATTATCCTAATTTTCTGAAATAATTCATTCCATAGTTTGCCTTGAGGAGTTTTAACAATAACAGCACCTGCTGTAATTTTAGCCTGAATGGAGCCGGGAGTAATCTATTTAAGGTGGCCGAACACAGTTTTCGCGCGCGCTTTTGCTGATGCAATAATTAGCACGGGCACAAAGATTTGAAAAAACAAACATGCCGTCAGCAGAGCGATCATTTTATTTACCCAACACCCGCACTATCTGTGTTATTTTTCTCTATAATTGAACGAAGTGTATTGATGGCTTTAGTCTTTTATTACAAAGATATATAAGAAAAGGTAACGATGCAAAGAACCCAGCAATTTTCAGCTTTTGTTTGTTACCAAAAGAACCCAGTTAAATGCAACGCATGCGCAGTTGCTCGAAAAATTGAGACCGATTGCTTTAACAGAAACATGCCGATTTCTAGCGATCCAGTCGTTAGAATTTCAAGAAATTTGGCAGAAAAATAGATCAGAGACCACGTGAATGATCTATCAAAAAACATCTGAATTTTGACATAGGGAATTTTTAATAATACAGAAAACGATTAACAGCGAATTACGAAGATCGCCTATGTCAAAATTTTATTACAACCGTATTGACAGAAGGGATTTAATGTCAATTCTTAGTGTGCAAAATATGAAAACAATCTAACGACTGGATTTTTTTAAATAAAGAAAAACCGTTATTAAAGCATTGTTTTTAACCAGCCCCGTTGCCATGGCAACTGCACACACCCTGGTCAAAATGCGAGAATAAATATTTCTGTGGTTAACCTTGACTCTTGCAAAAAATGGGTGCCAAAGCATAAATAGTTTAAAAGTTATGGTCAATTAGGCATAGGCACTTGAAAACTGTGTTCGGCCACCTTAAGGATTAGCTGACTTTCCTTGACAGCTTCTTGATATTTGTCTTCCCGTGTAAGGCATATCCTACAACTTCTCTGAAAACTTCATAGTTTTAAAGTAAGTTAATAAGTAATTCAGGAAGATGTGTAATCAAAATTTTCCTAGGCAGAGTACATGACCTGTATAAAAGTCATAACACGGAGAAATTGTATGTTGATATCAAAACTCCCAGAGACTGGGTCATGCGAGTTGCAGTTTACGTCTTCAATTTGCTGGCGTCATTATTTAGGTCTCACATTTAGAGCTTCGTGCAATTTAGAAACAGATATCATAACTAGAAAGAACATGCAAAACTTTTGAGGTCTTCTGCCAAGTTTGAAAAGAAACTGTCCAAAATCTGCTACAAACGAACGAGTTACTTTAAAATTTTAACATTTCTTAGACGTTCACGCTACTTTTGCCATAGAAACGTCTGTAAGTTGTCATTTTTATCGGGAAATGCATCGCTTAATTTTCAACCTGCTCTGCTAATAAATAATTCGTCGCGTCTGTCAAATCTAAATTTACACTTTGGAAATTTATATGCTAATAAGGCCGCTTAAATAATGATTACTGCTGACAAAATGGATCGCCTTGAATGAATCGTTAACAAAATGCCGCCCTGTAAAAAGGTTAAAACGCATACAGAAACTTATCTTAGTTACTTGAAAGATAAAATGTGCGTCATTTGTAATTGGATATTGAAAGCACCAAATAAGGCTTCATGACTTCATAAAACAAATGATTTAATTGGCCAGTCCAATATTTATTGGCTGTCCGCTTTCCTTCTGCTCAGTGCTTTGACAGCAACGGGTCGGAAAATATTTCGAAGGACTATATTTTTAACGCAAAATTGATCCTCGCAGCATTGTACAAGTGAAGTCGTACGATGTATTCCTGTAAGACTAAGGCTTAACAAATCTGAAACTTGTGTATTTTAATAGCTAGGTCTTGCCCGTGCGCTTTCGTGAAATAATTTCCGGAAAACGACCAGCTTTTTTTAATATTAGGTCCGTTTTGACTGTTAACCGAAAAACAGCCGGTCTTCTTTCCTTGTTATCGCTTGTTGTTCCGCATATATAAAGAAACATTTCGTTTGTCGTGAGTTCTTTAACCTACAAGACAGTCCTGAATATATTTTTTATTCTTATTTTTTGTCTTTATATTACGACAGCAGGAGATATTTCAACATTCGCACTAGTAAGCTTGAGACAAAGAATACCTCAGAACGCAAGGTTGGAACACCTTTTCCTAGAAAAAAAAAACAAAGTTCGATTTTGTTTTTTGTCTCAATTTTGGCATCTTTCTATCAACTGCGTTGTTGTATTTAATGTTTCAAACACTACTCATTAGAAATTTCCTTACTTGCTACGGTTTAATGCTGTTCGAATTTGCTGTAATAACAAGAAACGCCCTCAATGTCGTTAATAATGTCGATGTGAGCCGACATCAATTTGTTGTTTGTTTACTACCCGCACCTGAACGCAATGCTGAACAGAATAACCGGGAGGTTATACGATTACCCGTTTGAGCGGTAAATGTGCTCCGGTTAAATGAGAAGTTATCTTTGGGATGAATAGCCATCATTCTTAATGGCTTAGCTTATGTTGGCTAACAATTGCTTTAACGTTGAATTTTTACAAGAAAGGGGAAGGACTATTTACCATTAGCATTTGAATAATCAATATTAATGTTTAATGAAGAAGACGCCACTTCATTGAGCATGGAGACTTGCTTGAGACAAATTGGGCACCTTTAACGGGTAGTTGAAATTTTACTCATATGTATTCTGTGCTGGGTGTTTTATAAAATGTGTTCAACAGATTACGAAGTCCGGTACGACTATTAAATAAATTACAAAGCCTGAAATACTTGAACCGAGAACCGAGAACCCTGATAATGATACGTAAGACAGCAGCGACCAGTTTAGGAGGGAAGAAGTCTTATCCGATACGTCACATACGTCTTCAACTAGTAATTTCCGTGTAAACAAAGGAATTTAGACGTGAATTAATTTTCCCGAAATAATATGGGTTGAAAAACAATGCTAGGGGGTTTTATATTACATTTTGTAGGCTCATAAGCCGGGCCAAAGCTGAAAGGCGGCCTGTTTGCTCAGTTGAGTCAGATCCCTTTATATTTGTTAATTAATTTCTCTTTAGCATCTGTTATGCTTGCAAACGGACCTTTGCTATCTTGCTAAAGCGCGTTTTTCCGTGGCTGTACTACTACTTAGAGGTCTCTTTGAAGGCAATCAGAGACTGTATATTGACTCCGCTTTTCTTCCATATTGGAGGGCCAACGAGCGCGTACGCAGGTCTGCCCGACTAACAAAAATTGCACACCGTGCACCCAAATTCTGGGGAACACGCAGGATTCAGCCTCCGTGAAGTGCAGTGGAGTCCGAACCCGGGGAGCACTGCCTTCCTGATCACAGTGGCTCCAGTGCCCTGTAAGTATGAAAACACTGCGCTTTTCATAGGCTTTTATACCCTGGCAATCACAACAATTTTGTGGGAGATCGTTTGGAACCATATGCTTTTGTAAAAAGCCTGTTTTTTTGCTACAAAACGGCCCAATAGACTTGGCCGGTGGGTTGTTACGATGCATGAGGGAATATTACGCATGTGCATTTTGCGCGCGGGTTGCCACTTGGTAATGTGTGTGATATTTCAACTGTGTCTGGACGAAATTTATCCACCTGCCTGCGTGTTTTAGTTTTAAGTTTCTAAACAGTTATTTTTAGAAAACGTATTCCTTTTGTTTCGAGGCATAATTTGTGTGTTTACCTGAATTGTGAGCTTATGGCTCAAGACTCCAAGGATATTGTTCATCTTAAAGTCCACAGCCCCACCAATAATTATCATTTTCTTTCTTTGTGTCACGGCACTATTTGAACTCATCTTCTGTCAATGATCTCCTGCGGCAACTCTTGTTCACGAAGATTGATGAAAACCTCGGTAATGAAACATTTAGTATAAAATGCACAAAGAAAGATAAACAATTCGACATGTAAATATCTGTGTTCTTGAAATAATTTGTCCTGAGTGATAAATTTTAACTACGTTTCTTTATTATTATTATTTTGCAAAATGGAGGAGGAGAAATCTAACCGACATAGAATTTTATGCCAGTGACTGCAGCCTATCTATGAAATTTGATTAGCAGTTCGTAGAATTTTACAAAACTAAACCTGGCTTTGAACTTTAATATAAGCCGAAACATCAAGAGAAATATGAGACACAAGCTTGGGGCACGTAAATTATTAGTTTATTATTCAACTACATTTTCGACTGAGAATGGGTCATTTCTAGAAAGGGTATTTTTCTCAGCCTTGTAGATGATTCCTTATGTTTTACGACTCTCCAAAATATCCATCTCAACTTTTGAATGTGGTACTTATGTTTACGAGATTGGACGGAGGGACTGAGGCGACACCAGTGCAGCAGGCGCTCGCATATTCACTCTCCAAATCTGTAAGAAATACATATTCTTATTGTCAACGTTCCACGTAGATTTCAACTTAAATTTTGCACTGTAGGCGAGATGAGTCGAAGCCGAGTATAACGGGGGAAGGCTATTTTTTTCAGCGGAAATAAAGGTGGACTACTGAAAAAGTAATTCAAATGATGTTTTATCATCCTTTTTATTTCAGTTTTGTTGAAGGTAAAGGGAAGAAAGCATACAACTACGGAGAATATCGTCCAGATGAAGCATTCAGTTTTCAGGACAGAAATGAAAAAAAACATGCGTGGTCTTCAAAATGAAACTTTTTAAAACAGTCGAGCTGGAAATTACTGTTTGTGGGTGTAACACAAGGAAAGGCACACGAATTCCTGATGTATGATCTCCAACAGTTATTTTAAGACTTGGTGGTTTGTTTCCCTTCAGATGCACTTGGCTGCCGTCTTCGACCTGAAAATGACGGAGCCACTAGGCGACTTAACCTCAAACATATCCATCCTTGGTTGAGTCAGACTTCCCTCCGCTACGAACGTGGAACATTCAGATTTGCAACGGCTGTAGCTCCGCCGGATCAAAAGCTTATTACTTAACGCGCATGAGTCAACTCCAATAGCTTCTAATTCTTCCTTCAGAATTTCTCTCGTTCTCCTGGGGAAAGGGGCTTGGAAAACAGAACGTTTTCCTTAGAATGCTTTTTATGCCTGTGAACATTCCGCGCAATATACAGCCAGGAACCCTCCTTGTACTCATCGACCTTGCTGACTTCTACAAAAATCTTATGATAATGGTCTTCAATGACAAATAATGTTAGACTTCCTAATACATAAAAGCTCAGAAATAAAGAAAAAACCCACTTAGGCAAGTACTCAGATACAGACAAACCATACGTCAAGCAAATTTTTACTTCCCCGTAATGCTTTTTAAAAAAAATCAAGCCTATGATTTCCGGGGTAGACGGCTCCGACTTCTTGACAGGTCTACAAGAAATAGGACTTGACGCCTCAGCAATCGATTTAACAAAAAAAGCTATTGCGAGGACTCACATCTTCAAAATTAACTTCTTAATTTATTAACCCAATTAATTGCATAAAAGATGATGTGAGCAGTCGAACCATCATTGAGCAACGATTGGAGCAAACGATTGAGGTGTAAGTAAACTGTAATGGATGTAGCGTAGAGAAACGAGGAGTCTCTAAAGTGATGTTAACACTAAGCCTTAAACTTTCAAAGAGATCTGCATTAAGTAATAACGGTATTATCAACTCTTTCATTAAATGCAGAGAACAAGATCTTCTTGCAACACTGTGTGCCAAAACAATCAGCGGCTGCCGCTTGATCATGTGGCGAGGAAAAACCGGAAAAATTAAACATCACTCAAACAAACAGAAAAGGACAAGAAAAACAAAATAGACAAAGCTAGATCCAGTGCCCTCGTCCTCCTCGTCCGCCCCCTCCCGGAAAAAAAACGAGGCAAGGCCAAGCGGTCCCGAAATAGGCGATCCAAGTACATCACAAAATGCCATCATACCAAGTGGCTAATGCATCAAAAGACTTTCAAGGCAACGCAGACAAAAACAAACCGAGTCAACTCGAAACCCTTAACAACGAAGATGGGATACAATGGTGATTACTAGCAGAAAATTTTTAGAAAAATAACCCCTGACGAGAATTTCGGCGATCCAAAAAGGGCACCTTGATAATTGCCCATCAGAAAACATTAGTACCCATGGGAACCTCAAAAGCGGCGGAGATAATAGGGGCCAAGCCCTCGCCAGTAAAAATCAACGGCTAAAAGGGGCGGAAGGCCACTGCGTTCCCCTAAAGTAGCAAGGTGATCAAGGACTCTGGGAATACGAAAAATGGGATGAACGAGCCAATTATTTTCGCCAGCCCATGAAACGGAAAATGAGTCGACCTCCTCTAATCCAGGGCACCAAAATCTACTCCAAAAACAGGGTAGCCGAGCATTCTAATGAATCGCAAACCGGTCCACCGAATGTGGACCCCACTTGTCATCATCATCATCATCAGCAGCATCATCATCATCATCATCATCATCATTTATTTCTTACTAAAAAGTTACATTTTACAGTTGGACTGGCCCTCGGATAGCCATGCTAGTCTAGGCGGACCGGTCGATCAATAGTTACACATTTAGCCTCGGTTATGAGAAAATAATCCCTCTTAACTCGTCATTCATCATAGTCAACGATTCTACTCGGAAAATCAGCTCTATCATTGACAGATCTTCGAATCCACTCTACTTCCAACTTGCTGTTAAGCAAGCACGCAGAGAAAACGCGTAACGCAAGCCACTGCAAGTCTTCCTTCATACTTCCAATTTCCTCAATTCTAGAAACGCTTTGATTATTAGTATACCATTCAACAGTGTGGCCTCAAACCAAGTGAAAAAAAAGACTCCAAACCCAAAGCAATGGCCTTGAGTTCTCTGTTCCGGGCCTCCTTAACATTCCACATCTTATGAGAAATGGTATTTGAATCAGACACAACCCGTAGAACTCTGATCAGAATAGCATACGCGGGATCATGACAATGCCGGGAGACGAGACACCAACTGTTAAAGAGGGGAATATTTTGTTTTTGTTTTTTTTTGCCAGAACATAACTCCCTCTGGGTGGCAGCCGATAGGGAAATTATGCTATCCCAAGTAGAGCTAGGAAAAATATCAAAATGGGAGTATCTGGTCGTGATAGGGTGATGTTCCTAAACAAAAAAAACCCACAGAAATAATATTCCCCACAAAAAAGGCCAATTTTCAAGTACTAGTAAAAACTGGGCATTGAGCATGGAAAGAGTGGATAACATGCTAAGCACTAGAATCCTCTCTGAGGGAAGGGAAATATTGCGACCGTGAGCAAATCAATACAAAATCCCAACCATACCAAGCAAGGAATAGGCTGTCAAATGTACTTACGCTCAATGGGAAGGAACCAGACGACAGAAGTGAAGACTTACGAACGTGGAAGCAACCTGACAGCGAGCAAAGTAGCGACCGAAACCAAAAGCGCCATCAAGGTAGAGTGTGATCTTAACTGCGTGAATTGGCCAAGAACTAACAAGAATGAAAACTACCTTAGTAAAAAAAGGCTGAGGACAATCCGAAGGGGAGTACTGAAAAAAAAACCAGAAAACTTGCTTACCCAATTAACCATCCACGTAAAAACCTAAGAAAACCAAAATACCAATATGGTGAAAACCGGATTTAAGGTTAAATGGACGCGTTCATATGTCCTCAAACTTGAATTTCTTCTCCAAATGTGCCTATTCACATGACAGAGGTTCAAAATCAACCTCTTTTTCCCAGATAGAGAGATGTTAAACTGGCTTTGCAACCACAGAGTTGAATTACGTCATATTTACATAGTAGGAAGGAATATAAACAAGAAAACACATCAAATCTGTACAGCGCCGCAAATGATCCCCAGACCGGAAATGATCCCCAAATTGGATCGCAAATGGCCCCGATGTGGATCCCAAATGATCCCCGCCGCAAAACGAGGAATAGCATGGAGTTTGTTCCTAGGGTCGAGGTTTCAGTTTTTAACATAAACAGAAGCAAGTCATAACTAGCCATAGTCTATATGGATATACTGAATTCCCATGATAAAGACTTCTTCAGATAATTGCATTAAAAGTTGCGGAATGCCTTGTAATCGGTCTTTGTCTATATAAAGCCATAACATTTCAAATAAACAATTTAACCGAAGTTAAAACTGCGAATAAATTAGCAATGCCAGTCCATTCACTCAATATCCTGCATCTCAATTTACTCAACTGAGTTGTATCTTATTCCTGCCTGCACGTTTGGTCATACCTTGGATGCTACAGACTTTCATGTGCGGTTTCCGGTTTTGGTCGATCTCGCGAAGTGAAATTCTTTTGTCATCGATGTTAAAAGTCAGTAGCAAGGAATTTTAATGCATATCGTTCATGGTTGTAGTGGTGTAACCTATCCGTATCTCATGAAGCAAGACTTCTTTATTCTGAGAATCTTACACGACAACAGTCTGTAATGATATGCGGTTTTTTGTCGCATTTTCCCACGGGTAATGAAGGCAAGTGTTGAATCGCTCAACAAAGAATGCAAGTTGAGCAATCAGTGCTTCTGTCCAGATTCGGCACATGATTTTTATATCAGTATGGAGTTTCTGGCTGCTAATTGCAGATGCGAACCGAAAGCCAAACTGGCTTGTATTGCTGGGAAGCAGAATTTCTAGCTTATTTGCGGAATTTCAACCCCCGTAAAGGTCATGAACATGCCGAGAACGCAGTTATTGTTGGTGTTAACACTTGCTTTTGTATTTGTTTCTCGCTAAGGCCTTAGCGAGAAACAAATACAAAAGCAAGTGTTAACACCAACAATAACTGCGTTCTCGGCATGTTCATGACCTTTACGGGGGTTGAAATTCCGCAAATAAGCTAGAAATTCTGCTTCCCAGCAATACAAGCCAGTTTGGCTTTCGGTTCGCATCTGCAATTAGCAGCCAGAAACTCCATACTGATATAAAAATCATGTGCCGAATCTGGACAGAAGCACTGATTGCTCAACTTGCATTCTTTGTTGAGCGATTCAACACTTGCCTTCATTACCCGTGGGAAAATGCGACAAAAAACCGCATATCATTACAGACTGTTGTCGTGTAAGATTCTCAGAATAAAGAAGTCTTGCTTCATGAGATACGGATAGGTTACACCACTACAACCATGAACGATATGCATTAAAATTCCTTGCTACTGACTTTTAACATCGATGACAAAAGAATTTCACTTCGCGAGATCGACCAAAACCGGAAACCGCACATGAAAGTCTGTAGCATCCAAGGTATGACCAAACGTGCAGGCAGGAATAAGATACAACTCAGTTGAGTAAATTGAGATGCAGGATATTGAGTGAATGGACTGGCATTGCTAATTTATTCGCAGTTTTAACTTCGGTTAAATTGTTTATTTGAAATGTTATGGCTTTATATAGACAAAGACCGATTACAAGGCATTCCGCAACTTTTAATGCAATTATCTGAAGAAGTCTTTATCATGGGAATTCAGTATATCCATATAGACTATGGCTAGTTATGACTTGCTTCTGTTTATGTTAAAAACTGAAACCTCGACCCTAGGAACAAACTCCATGCTATTCCTCGCTTTGCGGCGGGGATCATTTGGGATCCACATCGGGGCCATTTGCGATCCAATTTGGGGATCATTTCCGGTCTGGGGATCATTTGCGGCGCTGTACAGATTTGATGTGTTTTCTTGTTTATATTCCTTCCTACTATGTAAATATGACGTAATTCAACTCTGTGGTTGCAAAGCCAGTTTAACATCTCTCTATCTGGGAAAAAGAGGTTGATTTTGAACCTCTGTCATGTGAATAGGCACATTTGGAGAAGAAATTCAAGTTTGAGGACATATGAACGCGTCCATTTAACCTTAAATCCGGTTTTCACCATATTGGTATTTTGGTTTTCTTAGGTTTTTACGTGGATGGTTAATTGGGTAAGCAAGTTTTCTGGTTTTTTTTTCAGTACTCCCCTTCGGATTGTCCTCAGCCTTTTTTTACTAAGGTAGTTTTCATTCTTGTTAGTTCTTGGCCAATTCACGCAGTTAAGATCACACTCTACCTTGATGGCGCTTTTGGTTTCGGTCGCTACTTTGCTCGCTGTCAGGTTGCTTCCACGTTCGTAAGTCTTCACTTCTGTCGTCTGGTTCCTTCCCATTGAGCGTAAGTACATTTGACAGCCTATTCCTTGCTTGGTATGGTTGGGATTTTGTATTGATTTGCTCACGGTCGCAATATTTCCCTTCCCTCAGAGAGGATTCTAGTGCTTAGCATGTTATCCACTCTTTCCATGCTCAATGCCCAGTTTTTACTAGTACTTGAAAATTGGCCTTTTTTGTGGGGAATATTATTTCTGTGGGTTTTTTTTGTTTAGGAACATCACCCTATCACGACCAGATACTCCCATTTTGATATTTTTCCTAGCTCTACTTGGGATAGCATAATTTCCCTATCGGCTGCCACCCAGAGGGAGTTATGTTCTGGCAAAAAAAAACAAAAACAAAATATTCCCCTCTTTAACAGTTGGTGTCTCGTCTCCCGGCATTGTCATGATCCCGCGTATGCTATTCTGATCAGAGTTCTACGGGTTGTGTCTGATTCAAATACCATTTCTCATAAGATGTGGAATGTTAAGGAGGCCCGGAACAGAGAACTCAAGGCCATTGCTTTGGGTTTGGAGTCTTTTTTTTCACTTGGTTTGAGGCCACACTGTTGAATGGTATACTAATAATCAAAGCGTTTCTAGAATTGAGGAAATTGGAAGTATGAAGGAAGACTTGCAGTGGCTTGCGTTACGCGTTTTCTCTGCGTGCTTGCTTAACAGCAAGTTGGAAGTAGAGTGGATTCGAAGATCTGTCAATGATAGAGCTGATTTTCCGAGTAGAATCGTTGACTATGATGAATGACGAGTTAAGAGGGATTATTTTCTCATAACCGAGGCTAAATGTGTAACTATTGATCGACCGGTCCGCCTAGACTAGCATGGCTATCCGAGGGCCAGTCCAACTGTAAAATGTAACTTTTTAGTAAGAAATAAATGATGATGATGATGATGATGATGATGCTGCTGATGATGATGATGATGACAAGTGGGGTCCACATTCGGTGGACCGGTTTGCGATTCATTAGAATGCTCGGCTACCCTGTTTTTGGAGTAGATTTTGGTGCCCTGGATTAGAGGAGGTCGACTCATTTTCCGTTTCATGGGCTGGCGAAAATAATTGGCTCGTTCATCCCATTTTTCGTATTCCCAGAGTCCTTGATCACCTTGCTACTTTAGGGGAACGCAGTGGCCTTCCGCCCCTTTTAGCCGTTGATTTTTACTGGCGAGGGCTTGGCCCCTATTATCTCCGCCGCTTTTGAGGTTCCCATGGGTACTAATGTTTTCTGATGGGCAATTATCAAGGTGCCCTTTTTGGATCGCCGAAATTCTCGTCAGGGGTTATTTTTCTAAAAATTTTCTGCTAGTAATCACCATTGTATCCCATCTTCGTTGTTAAGGGTTTCGAGTTGACTCGGTTTGTTTTTGTCTGCGTTGCCTTGAAAGTCTTTTGATGCATTAGCCACTTGGTATGATGGCATTTTGTGATGTACTTGGATCGCCTATTTCGGGACCGCTTGGCCTTGCCTCGTTTTTTTTCCGGGAGGGGGCGGACGAGGAGGACGAGGGCACTGGATCTAGCTTTGTCTATTTTGTTTTTCTTGTCCTTTTCTGTTTGTTTGAGTGATGTTTAATTTTTCCGGTTTTTCCTCGCCACATGATCAAGCGGCAGCCGCTGATTGTTTTGGCACACAGTGTTGCAAGAAGATCTTGTTCTCTGCATTTAATGAAAGAGTTGATAATACCGTTATTACTTAATGCAGATCTCTTTGAAAGTTTAAGGCTTAGTGTTAACATCACTTTAGAGACTCCTCGTTTCTCTACGCTACATCCATTACAGTTTACTTACACCTCAATCGTTTGCTCCAATCGTTGCTCAATGATGGTTCGACTGCTCACATCATCTTTTATGCAATTAATTGGGTTAATAAATTAAGAAGTTAATTTTGAAGATGTGAGTCCTCGCAATAGCTTTTTTTGTTAAATCGATTGCTGAGGCGTCAAGTCCTATTTCTTGTAGACCTGTCAAGAAGTCGGAGCCGTCTACCCCGGAAATCATAGGCTTGATTTTTTTTAAAAAGCATTACGGGGAAGTAAAAATTTGCTTGACGTATGGTTTGTCTGTATCTGAGTACTTGCCTAAGTGGGTTTTTTCTTTATTTCTGAGCTTTTATGTATTAGGAAGTCTAACATTATTTGTCATTGAAGACCATTATCATAAGATTTTTGTAGAAGTCAGCAAGGTCGATGAGTACAAGGAGGGTTCCTGGCTGTATATTGCGCGGAATGTTCACAGGCATAAAAAGCATTCTAAGGAAAACGTTCTGTTTTCCAAGCCCCTTTCCCCAGGAGAACGAGAGAAATTCTGAAGGAAGAATTAGAAGCTATTGGAGTTGACTCATGCGCGTTAAGTAATAAGCTTTTGATCCGGCGGAGCTACAGCCGTTGCAAATCTGAATGTTCCACGTTCGTAGCGGAGGGAAGTCTGACTCAACCAAGGATGGATATGTTTGAGGTTAAGTCGCCTAGTGGCTCCGTCATTTTCAGGTCGAAGACGGCAGCCAAGTGCATCTGAAGGGAAACAAACCACCAAGTCTTAAAATAACTGTTGGAGATCATACATCAGGAATTCGTGTGCCTTTCCTTGTGTTACACCCACAAACAGTAATTTCCAGCTCGACTGTTTTAAAAAGTTTCATTTTGAAGACCACGCATGTTTTTTTCATTTCTGTCCTGAAAACTGAATGCTTCATCTGGACGATATTCTCCGTAGTTGTATGCTTTCTTCCCTTTACCTTCAACAAAACTGAAATAAAAAGGATGATAAAACATCATTTGAATTACTTTTTCAGTAGTCCACCTTTATTTCCGCTGAAAAAAATAGCCTTCCCCCGTTATACTCGGCTTCGACTCATCTCGCCTACAGTGCAAAATTTAAGTTGAAATCTACGTGGAACGTTGACAATAAGAATATGTATTTCTTACAGATTTGGAGAGTGAATATGCGAGCGCCTGCTGCACTGGTGTCGCCTCAGTCCCTCCGTCCAATCTCGTAAACATAAGTACCACATTCAAAAGTTGAGATGGATATTTTGGAGAGTCGTAAAACATAAGGAATCATCTACAAGGCTGAGAAAAATACCCTTTCTAGAAATGACCCATTCTCAGTCGAAAATGTAGTTGAATAATAAACTAATAATTTACGTGCCCCAAGCTTGTGTCTCATATTTCTCTTGATGTTTCGGCTTATATTAAAGTTCAAAGCCAGGTTTAGTTTTGTAAAATTCTACGAACTGCTAATCAAATTTCATAGATAGGCTGCAGTCACTGGCATAAAATTCTATGTCGGTTAGATTTCTCCTCCTCCATTTTGCAAAATAATAATAATAAAGAAACGTAGTTAAAATTTATCACTCAGGACAAATTATTTCAAGAACACAGATATTTACATGTCGAATTGTTTATCTTTCTTTGTGCATTTTATACTAAATGTTTCATTACCGAGGTTTTCATCAATCTTCGTGAACAAGAGTTGCCGCAGGAGATCATTGACAGAAGATGAGTTCAAATAGTGCCGTGACACAAAGAAAGAAAATGATAATTATTGGTGGGGCTGTGGACTTTAAGATGAACAATATCCTTGGAGTCTTGAGCCATAAGCTCACAATTCAGGTAAACACACAAATTATGCCTCGAAACAAAAGGAATACGTTTTCTAAAAATAACTGTTTAGAAACTTAAAACTAAAACACGCAGGCAGGTGGATAAATTTCGTCCAGACACAGTTGAAATATCACACACATTACCAAGTGGCAACCCGCGCGCAAAATGCACATGCGTAATATTCCCTCATGCATCGTAACAACCCACCGGCCAAGTCTATTGGGCCGTTTTGTAGCAAAAAAACAGGCTTTTTACAAAAGCATATGGTTCCAAACGATCTCCCACAAAATTGTTGTGATTGCCAGGGTATAAAAGCCTATGAAAAGCGCAGTGTTTTCATACTTACAGGGCACTGGAGCCACTGTGATCAGGAAGGCAGTGCTCCCCGGGTTCGGACTCCACTGCACTTCACGGAGGCTGAATCCTGCGTGTTCCCCAGAATTTGGGTGCACGGTGTGCAATTTTTGTTAGTCGGGCAGACCTGCGTACGCGCTCGTTGGCCCTCCAATATGGAAGAAAAGCGGAGTCAATATACAGTCTCTGATTGCCTTCAAAGAGACCTCTAAGTAGTAGTACAGCCACGGAAAAACGCGCTTTAGCAAGATAGCAAAGGTCCGTTTGCAAGCATAACAGATGCTAAAGAGAAATTAATTAACAAATATAAAGGGATCTGACTCAACTGAGCAAACAGGCCGCCTTTCAGCTTTGGCCCGGCTTATGAGCCTACAAAATGTAATATAAAACCCCCTAGCATTGTTTTTCAACCCATATTATTTCGGGAAAATTAATTCACGTCTAAATTCCTTTGTTTACACGGAAATTACTAGTTGAAGACGTATGTGACGTATCGGATAAGACTTCTTCCCTCCTAAACTGGTCGCTGCTGTCTTACGTATCATTATCAGGGTTCTCGGTTCTCGGTTCAAGTATTTCAGGCTTTGTAATTTATTTAATAGTCGTACCGGACTTCGTAATCTGTTGAACACATTTTATAAAACACCCAGCACAGAATACATATGAGTAAAATTTCAACTACCCGTTAAAGGTGCCCAATTTGTCTCAAGCAAGTCTCCATGCTCAATGAAGTGGCGTCTTCTTCATTAAACATTAATATTGATTATTCAAATGCTAATGGTAAATAGTCCTTCCCCTTTCTTGTAAAAATTCAACGTTAAAGCAATTGTTAGCCAACATAAGCTAAGCCATTAAGAATGATGGCTATTCATCCCAAAGATAACTTCTCATTTAACCGGAGCACATTTACCGCTCAAACGGGTAATCGTATAACCTCCCGGTTATTCTGTTCAGCATTGCGTTCAGGTGCGGGTAGTAAACAAACAACAAATTGATGTCGGCTCACATCGACATTATTAACGACATTGAGGGCGTTTCTTGTTATTACAGCAAATTCGAACAGCATTAAACCGTAGCAAGTAAGGAAATTTCTAATGAGTAGTGTTTGAAACATTAAATACAACAACGCAGTTGATAGAAAGATGCCAAAATTGAGACAAAAAACAAAATCGAACTTTGTTTTTTTTTTCTAGGAAAAGGTGTTCCAACCTTGCGTTCTGAGGTATTCTTTGTCTCAAGCTTACTAGTGCGAATGTTGAAATATCTCCTGCTGTCGTAATATAAAGACAAAAAATAAGAATAAAAAATATATTCAGGACTGTCTTGTAGGTTAAAGAACTCACGACAAACGAAATGTTTCTTTATATATGCGGAACAACAAGCGATAACAAGGAAAGAAGACCGGCTGTTTTTCGGTTAACAGTCAAAACGGACCTAATATTAAAAAAAGCTGGTCGTTTTCCGGAAATTATTTCACGAAAGCGCACGGGCAAGACCTAGCTATTAAAATACACAAGTTTCAGATTTGTTAAGCCTTAGTCTTACAGGAATACATCGTACGACTTCACTTGTACAATGCTGCGAGGATCAATTTTGCGTTAAAAATATAGTCCTTCGAAATATTTTCCGACCCGTTGCTGTCAAAGCACTGAGCAGAAGGAAAGCGGACAGCCAATAAATATTGGACTGGCCAATTAAATCATTTGTTTTATGAAGTCATGAAGCCTTATTTGGTGCTTTCAATATCCAATTACAAATGACGCACATTTTATCTTTCAAGTAACTAAGATAAGTTTCTGTATGCGTTTTAACCTTTTTACAGGGCGGCATTTTGTTAACGATTCATTCAAGGCGATCCATTTTGTCAGCAGTAATCATTATTTAAGCGGCCTTATTAGCATATAAATTTCCAAAGTGTAAATTTAGATTTGACAGACGCGACGAATTATTTATTAGCAGAGCAGGTTGAAAATTAAGCGATGCATTTCCCGATAAAAATGACAACTTACAGACGTTTCTATGGCAAAAGTAGCGTGAACGTCTAAGAAATGTTAAAATTTTAAAGTAACTCGTTCGTTTGTAGCAGATTTTGGACAGTTTCTTTTCAAACTTGGCAGAAGACCTCAAAAGTTTTGCATGTTCTTTCTAGTTATGATATCTGTTTCTAAATTGCACGAAGCTCTAAATGTGAGACCTAAATAATGACGCCAGCAAATTGAAGACGTAAACTGCAACTCGCATGACCCAGTCTCTGGGAGTTTTGATATCAACATACAATTTCTCCGTGTTATGACTTTTATACAGGTCATGTACTCTGCCTAGGAAAATTTTGATTACACATCTTCCTGAATTACTTATTAACTTACTTTAAAACTATGAAGTTTTCAGAGAAGTTGTAGGATATGCCTTACACGGGAAGACAAATATCAAGAAGCTGTCAAGGAAAGTCAGCTAATCCTTAAGGTGGCCGAACACAGTTTTCAAGTGCCTATGCCTAATTGACCATAACTTTTAAACTATTTATGCTTTGGCACCCATTTTTTGCAAGAGTCAAGGTTAACCACAGAAATATTTATTCTCGCATTTTGACCAGGGTGTGTGCAGTTGCCATGGCAACGGGGCTGGTTAAAAACAATGCTTTAATAACGGTTTTTCTTTATTTAAAAAAATCCAGTCGTTAGATTGTTTTCATATTTTGCACACTAAGAATTGACATTAAATCCCTTCTGTCAATACGGTTGTAATAAAATTTTGACATAGGCGATCTTCGTAATTCGCTGTTAATCGTTTTCTGTATTATTAAAAATTCCCTATGTCAAAATTCAGATGTTTTTTGATAGATCATTCACGTGGTCTCTGATCTATTTTTCTGCCAAATTTCTTGAAATTCTAACGACTGGATCGCTAGAAATCGGCATGTTTCTGTTAAAGCAATCGGTCTCAATTTTTCGAGCAACTGCGCATGCGTTGCATTTAACTGGGTTCTTTTGGTAACAAACAAAAGCTGAAAATTGCTGGGTTCTTTGCATCGTTACCTTTTCTTATATATCTTTGTAATAAAAGACTAAAGCCATCAATACACTTCGTTCAATTATAGAGAAAAATAACACAGATAGTGCGGGTGTTGGGTAAATAAAATGATCGCTCTGCTGACGGCATGTTTGTTTTTTCAAATCTTTGTGCCCGTGCTAATTATTGCATCAGCAAAAGCGCGCGCGAAAACTGTGTTCGGCCACCTTAAATAGATTACTCCCGGCTCCATTCAGGCTAAAATTACAGCAGGTGCTGTTATTGTTAAAACTCCTCAAGGCAAACTATGGAATGAATTATTTCAGAAAATTAGGATAATTCAATTAACGCTGAAAAGATCGAAGTTTAAATTAGTTTTCGAAAAGGTCCTGAACGAAGCATCTTGACTCCAGCTTATGCCTTTTAGTGGAAATGTAAACAGTGCGAATCTCTTTTGTTTCCATTTTTCAATTAATCATAAAGAAAAAGAAATAGGAAATTATTATGCAGTGTTTTGCAAGACTCGTACTGAGAGGAAGTCATTAAAAATTTAAGCTTTACCAAGACTTTTGCCGCAACAGTTTCCAGTGAGAAAGCATTGTCATAAAATTTGCTGAATAACTTTGGTTCATCTTTATAAAGCCATTCTTACTAATTTAAACCTGAAACATACTAAAAAAGATCAACCCCTCTTACTTATGAAGGCAAACGTTACATAGGTCTCAACGATGAATCATGATAGATTTCACGGATCATTTTACATTTGAAATTCACAAAACGCTATGAATTCGTTGCCAATCTTTTGAGAAAAGCAAGACTGAGGAAAGAAGTCAAAGGAGTGAGCTTATATTGTAGTTAGATAAGTGAAATAATAGCCTAACTGTGATTTAAAAATTGATGTGGCAAGTTAGTTGTTTGGAGTGTGTATGTGTGAAAATGGAACACTGAAGTTAGCTAGGTTTTCTTTCTAGCGAAATTCGAATAAGAATCTATAGAATTCGAAAGCACTGCACAAATTACGTTGTTAGCTTACAGGTAAATAAGTGTTCGTATCATGTTCATGAAGCCAGGAATCGAGGAGAGAAATACAAATAAGTTAGATATCCATCAGTCTCCTGGGTGTGATTTTCCAATTGAAGCTGACTTGAGTTTTTTTTTTAAGATGTTATTACACTTCGTCGCCATGGAGATATTTGTAGTAATGCGATTGGCCAAAATGTTCCTACTCACGTCATAACCACGTGCGTTGAATGACAAATGAAAAATAACTTAGCTATAACCGGAGTGACAAAGAAACCAGCATACAAGCACACCAGCACTGTTACGGATGTCACAATTATCAAATTTTCTTCCAGGTTGAGTCCTCCATGAAATATCGAGATCAGTTATTTACCTGTAAGCTTGTATTAGTCATATTTACTTGGAATCGAGTGAAAACTGAGAAACTTTGCACTAAGAATCGCCATTGCACAATTAACAAATTGTATATTTATTAACTTTATTCCTGTTCATAATTTTCTCACTGAGTATTTCATAACTGTTAACCACCTTCGGAAACTTTGATAATGCTTAAAATCTGCAAAACTTTACTCTTCCCCTGAAACTGCATCTATGCCGAGAAGAAATTGCCGCAAACGAAGTTAGCACCATCTTTTTAATATTTAATTACTTGTTGTAAACGAGGGGAAGTCGTCAATGCTGTAAAATTGTCAAAAGTGATAAAATTTCTCGGTGGTTTCCATAAAAGGCGCAAATAGTTTATTCTTCCAAATGTTTTCTTCTTTCCAAACATATAAAACCAACTTAGAAGAAAATTTATCTCA
>JAHPZR010016116.1:40000-47500 GCA_019787425.1 Platygyra sinensis | reverse complement strand
TCAAGGAAAATTCTAAATATTCATGAAATTTTACATTAAAAAAACCATCAAATGATGGCAAAACTGAAGTCTATACTCAATTAATAATGCCTCACCAAAATTTAGATATTCAAAAAAAACCGTTAACGGCACGAAAGCGATTTTCTTCATGCGTTAGAAGGCGTGATGCTCTGACTGAAACTAACCGTCAACAAATTATGGAAAGGTACCCTAAAACCAATTTAGAGCGGTATTAAATCGGGTCACAGAGGATAAATAATCACAACATTATAACTCACAGCAAACGAATATTAGCCAGAGACTTAAAAACGATCAAAACCGGAATTTTCATATCCAGTGGGAAGAAAACTGACTGCTACAGATAATTACTCATGGCCTGGAAGCAGCTTTTTATTCCGTTTTCTACTGATTTTGATTTAAAGCTAACTATTTGCTGATTTTTCCGTGGACTGGTTTTGATGAAGTAATAAAATACTTACAACTGGTTTCTCGGAAATGAGTAACTTTTCAACCAAAAAACTCAATTTTCACCCAAAATGAAAAGAAAAACCTTGTTTGGAAACATTTTACTGCCCGCTCAGGGGACTGTTGCAACAGTTGCGGTCTGAATAAATTAAATCACTGATTGACAGGAACTTGATAATTAAGAATCTTTTTGTCAAAATTTCGTAAACTACTTCTGTTGTTTTTTTAGCTGGGGTGCATCTGTTAGCAAATGCTGACTTGCATTCACTGTAAAATGTAAATAAATTATGTTGCCAACTGACTTATTTTTCGTCGAGGAAGTGATTACAACAATGCTAGCTCCCCTTAACTTTATAAAAGAGAAATCTGTCGGTAGTTCTTTTTGAAGAAAATTGAATAACATGACGAGGACATGCACTATATGAACTGCCGTTTTTCCCGACATATCGCTTAATCCAGCATGTGGTTTTAACGTACGGACCTAACATTTTGCAAGAAGGTTTATCCACAAGAACCTTCCTTTTCTTTCGATCGTTGCCTTGGTTTATGTCACGCAATCTCACGTTATTACGTGTGTATAGCAGTTTTTCCTCCTTAGCTTTATTAGAGGCTTTTTTTCTTGGCATTGGAGGGCAAACGAGCGCGAACGCAGGTCTGCCCGACTAACAAAAATTGCACACCGTGCACCCAAATTCTGGGGAACACGCAGGATTCAGCCTCCGTGAAGTGCAATGGAAGCCGAGCCCGGGGAGCACTGCCTTCGTGATCACAGTGGCTCCAGTGCCCTGTAAGTATGAAAACGCTGCGCTTTTCGCAGGCTTTTATACCCTGGCAATCACAACAATTTTGTGGGAGATCGTTTGGAACCATATGCTTTCCTCGTTTTGCAATAAAATGCCAATGAAATAAGTCATTGAGCGTCTGCGCCGAGAGCAAAAGAGCTACGCATGTGCAGTGGTTATTCTTCATTGCCCCAGAGTGATATGGGCACGTGATGGCGTTACTGTGTCTGAGGAGCTGAGTTAAATTCGGTAAGACTCTGCGTCGTGGTTTTACCAAGCAAAGATGAAAGAAATCCATGCTTCAAGAGCTCAAGAGATCAAAAATGGCTTGCACCATCATAAAAAATTTTGTTTTGAGCCATTGACTCTCATCTTCACTCACTGTAGGAAACTAGTATTACAAACTTTGCTTTTGAGTTAGGTCTTAGGTCTCGTGGTGAAATGGACCAACCTGATAATTTCATTGAGATCAAGACTGACCATGAGTTCCTATCAAAACAGTTTATTGACACTTGAGTAATATTTTGAACTTCTTGTGACGTTCGTCCAGAAGTCAGTGTCTGTAAAAAGCGATTAACCAAACCTAAATTATCACGATAACCTTAACGGGAAGCAAATCCTGCTACATTGGAAATGAGACCTTAGCAAATCACGTTCTCGATTTTTTTGTTTTAGTTTCTTCGTTACGTTATAAGGGTATAATAGTAATGTTTCTTAATTTTTAAGAAGGTTACGACACTTTTTTAATTTTAAAGACATGTTTCGATGTTGCGGACATCATCGTCAGTTACATAATATTTGAAAAAACCGTTAGGGCTGTATAACAACTAGGCAAAACATGCATAATTAATAATATCCACCACTAAGGTATATCAAAACATGTAATAGCCTCAACTGGTCCATCACAGATCGAGCTCTTTTTAATTATTACGTTTTTAAACTTTGGTTTTTCTGTAAAACTACAGAATCACACAGAAGATAGTGGGACACAGCTCATTAGCAAATATACATATTGCTCTAGTTTTCCCCACTCCCTACTTTACGTTGTCTACAGTATTTTTTAGAGTAAAATCATGATGATATCCTTTATTATAAACCGCAAAGTTGAAAGTTAATAAAATAGGCTCAGCCGTCCAGGGATTTCTAGAGTAAATTTTGGTTTACTCAGTTAACTTGTGACTTGCTCAGCTCTGGTGTAAAGCCGTTTTACACAAATGCTATTTGGAAATAGTTTTTACTGTGAAGAAGTCAAACTTCTCGATAGCAGATGGCATAGTGCTCCATGGTAAGTCAACATTTTGTTCAACAGAATTATGTCCTGTCTAGAAATGCTCTTGCTGTGAGTTGGCGCAAACTTTGCATAAGTTTATTTACACTTGTCAAAAAATTGCATTTAGTCTCTTGATTGGTTATTGATTCACTTAATGAGTTATTTTTTTGTGAAAAAAATACCTCTTAGTCGGCGCGTCGAGTATGTTATGGACGGGTCAACGGATCAGTGAGTGAGTCAGTGAGTGAGTCAGTGAGTGAGAGATGTATGTATGTCACACCAATCAGATCGTATCTACTATAAACAGCCAATCAAATTTCTTGTTTTAAAGGTAAATGATATATGAGAAGATTTGATCCCGATACAGTTCAGAACGGCCATATTCATTCTTCTATAAAAGAGGAGAAAGTATTCATATATTGGGTTTACTTCGGCATTTTCTGTGGGTTAGGCTGAGGATTTCATGAGCCTTGAGGTCTGAAACAGTGCTTGAGCTAGTTGTATGCAAATGAGTGAGATATTTTTTTTTAATTTTTAGTTACAAAGGTAACTTGATATTTTTATTTTTCACTTTCTAGTTTTCGCTTCTAGTTCTTAGGAAATGTTTTAGAGGAGACGGGACTATTTTGATTTAATTTTGAAAGAGTTCGAACGTTTACAATAGGTACAGGAAACGATTATTTTGTTGCATGCAAATATAGAGAGATATTTTTATTTTTTAGTTACAAAGCTAAGGGTAATTTGACACTTTTGTTTTTCACAAGGGAGTAAATTCAATTAGAGCTGATACATCGTCACCACTTGTTCCCACGAGATGCTTGCTATTTTTAGTTACAAATGGTAACTTGACACTTTTGTTTTTCATTTGAGAGCAAATCGTTCACACAAGATGTTTTCTATTTTCAGTTAAAAATGGTAACTTGACACTTTTGTTTTTCATATCGGAGTAAATTAAATTAAACTTTCAACGTGTCAGAACGGTTTTTTCTCTTTCTTTCTATTTTCGATGAAGAGGTGTTGTGTAAAAAGGGTAGACTTACGACTCTTATAAAATGCGATAAGGTCTGTTAACTTGAGTATTTTGAGCAAAAATTCCTCTTGGGGGTTGGAAGGGCTATGTGATCGATGAGTGAGGGAGTTATGCATGTGCGCGTGTCACACCAATCACGGTGTGGGTATCAAAGAACGAATCAAATTGCCTGTTAGAAAATAAGATGGTATCTACATTAATTTGGAGAGTATTGTACGTTGTTCACTCAAACATTTGATGGCTTACTATTTAGCTATCTTACCATTACCGATGTAACATGGTATGTTCATCATAAATTCCCAGTTTCTTTCTTGCTGTACATCGCAACCAAAAAAACTTAACTAAATCATTACTGTAAACAGTTCTACGAATGCTCCTATCACAAAAAAATAACTCTTGCACGCTTTGCGTGCCTATGTTATCAAAAGTCTCAATTGTTTTCTGAATGGTGTAGTTGACACGTTTATGATTTTTTGCTTTTAATTTTCCTCTCCTTTCATTCTAATTGCCTAAAGATAGACAAATAAGGAAGACTTTCTATCAGCTTGAAATAGAGTATTTGACAGGACGCAAACCTAGCCAAAATTAAAACTCCTTCTGTGCTTAACTGAGACGCAGACGTTGATTTCTAGAAAAAAAGCATTGACTCAGCTCTGAGAAATATTGATTATGACCAGAGGAGAAAACTGGACGAGCAACAGGACTCTGAGGATCGCTAGTGATAATACGGATTGGTAATGCTATCAGTTTCTCTCTTCATAACAACCCTGCATACTTAATAAAACTCAAACTCTTTGGGCACTTGAAGTTGTTGTCCTCTAAACAAAACAGCCTGCTGATCCCGTGAACATGTGCAAGATAAAAAAACTGGTCCTCGTAATCTAGAATTATGCATCTTTGTGATAGAACACGGTAAAATAGAAACGCTTTCCCTCAGTTGCAGTTCTTCTCTTTAACTATGAAGTTTTGTCTTGCATATGAAAAGCTGTTTATAAGAAAGGTGCCGTGATAAGGAAAGTCTATCTTCGGACTTGATCGATGCTTTTTAACCTCACGGGATGTAACAAAGCGAAGTTGACCCTTCTTAACGGAGTTTTTGTGGTTAAAAAAATTGTCTCGTTTTAGTTTCGATAAAAAAACCCTTTCGAAAAACGAACAATAATGAGCAGCTGAAAATTCATCATGTGGGCGTGAGTAAATTTCCGTTGAATTGATGTCCTCTTAGTATATCTCTCGTTCAACTTAAGTTTGCTACATGAACACAGGACTGAGAAAATTATTTTTGTTATAGTGAACTTTCGGGTAAAACTGCATATATCGGAAAATTCGAGCAACCTATCCTATTTCTGACGAAAGATGTTAAAATGAAATTTTGAAGTTCGTTTTAACTCCATTTTGAATTTTTAAACATCCTGAAAAACCGGTCATTCCAGTTACAAACCCTTGGTCAAATCACACACTGCAAGGCAACTCGGCCTTCCCTTGTATCGAGAATGTGCAGTGCATTTGTCGTGTTTGTTTGTTTGTACTTTTCTTGATATTGTTACTGTGTTTTTTCCTCAAGCGCGTATGCAGGTCAGCCAGACTAACAAAAATTTGACACTGTGCACCCGCTCGCCTTGGAAACACGCAAGGTTCAGCCCTCTTTGTGCTATGAGAGCCTTGCCCTGGGAACACTGCCTTCTTGATCACAGTAGCTCCAGTACATTGTAAGTATAGACTACGAGTAGTCCCTCTTTCGCTTAGTCCGTCTTGCGAAATGCGAAAGAAACCCGCGAGAAAAAAATGGCCGCGCGAGATCCTGGTGGCGAGATGCACGCGAAAAGAGGGACTACCGCCTAAGCCCTAGGCTCGATTACCAGCCGCTGTTCGGGAAAGGAGCCCGCGCTCTTCCCCCGAACTCACGGCTGGACTCGTGGACTTGGCATTGTTAATCTCGACCAATAAAAAATCTTCCTGCCTGAATCGAGCAGGCTGCATAAATTATCTTCCTCGCAGTAGCAAAGAAGTTGCGCGATATGAAGAGCGATCATGTTAGTGGGACACCTAACCAAATACCTCCAACTGATAAAATAATGCCTGATCTAAACCATAGCGGCACAAAATAGTCAAAAGACTTTATGCGTGAGAATCTATATTTGAATCCTGTAGTGCGAGAATGTCAGATAACAAACAAAGCCAACAAAGAGAGGGATAACGCAAATATCGATCTCAAGAAAAAAAATACTCACGCAAACGAATTGATGTGTACTGTAGTCTTCTTGAAGGAAAGCGACACCAGTCTCTGGCGAAGCCAGGCAAAATTAATTTTTTAATGACGGATCTAAAGCAACTGAACCGAGCAAAGCAAAAAAACATGGTGTCGACATGATGCACACCAACATATGTGTGACCTTTGACATGTCATTTGCCAAACCACAGTCAAACAGCTCTGCTCTACTTTTTTTGAAAAACGTCTTCTTCCGTAACAACAGTGTGAAACAAAATAGGTTGGAAAGCCAAAATTAAAAGAAGAGGTGGCGAAAACGGCACGGGTACAAATGTTACGTGCTGTAGGCTTCATGTGGAACCGTCAATGACTGTCATCAGATGACATTTCTGGCCGCCAGAAAAGGCGCAAGAATTTTAATTAGGAATTTACGTCACAGACAAGGTATGCCGCTCACGCGTCCAGCCGTCTCTTCTCGGGGAGAGTAGACCAGACACGAGAGAGCGGCGGAAATCGAGCCTACCTAAGCCCAAGAGTTTGCCCTTTCATGGCCGAGTAATTTTTCGGTGTTAATTTCCAATCTAATTAAGCGTATCCAATAAAATTGCTTATCTTGACGGCTTGTCATTGTCGCCTGTCGTTGAAAACCACGGGAGATGTCTAGATCGAATATGTCTACTTCAGGTCACGAAAGATGTCTTCCTAGAGTGATCGCAAAACTCCCAAAAAAGCCGTGAAGGTCATGATATCGCCCAGCAGAAGAAAAATATGAAGTGGAACTTTCCTTCGGAAATGTCTGCCAAATATTGTTGATCAATCTCCCCTATGCTGCTGAGGGGCGAAATGACCAGAACACTCGCATTGGGGTTTGTAGATTGCTTCGCCAAACACAACATGACAAAACACTACATATATTTAACTCTTTCCAAAGGCCGTTGACAGGATTGTGTATACATTTATACGGCCTGTGAGAAGCGATTGCTAAGCTTCGATTTGCTCCGGTTTCAAGGAATCTATTTTAAAAATTGAGAGAAACATTCATGTAAAAAGTCCGACATAATTATTGAAACCATGTTTCTCGAGTGTTAACGACGTGACGACATCTGGTTGTCAGCGCTCCAGCATTAGCCAATCATATTTTTGCGTTGTGAGAGCAACGCATAATTCAAACTCTTGGGCTAAGGCGGTAGTCCCTCTGGGCCACATCTATCTTTATATTACACGATTAAAATGAACCAGCAAACACCAGTCCCACTCTAATTTAGTTTGTGATCCCCAATTCCAGTTACCCAGACCCCATTCTCCCACTGCTAGTTCTCATTGTCCCTCTGTTCACTCAAGCTCTGGGAACGTCTTTCTTTGAGTCCCTTAGCTCTACAACAAAGCTAAGTAACCAGGCTTTCTCAGAAGAAGAAGGTTTGCTGCTCATCTTTTGCTATTCAATCAGGTAATTAACAATTATTCCATGAGCGCGCGTTGGATATGAGATGGTAAATACCCAACGAGACCCGTAGGGCCGAGTTGGCTATAATTATAACCATCTCATATCCAACAACCGCGAATGGAATAATTGGTTTAGCAAATTCGGTACGGTTGTATGCTTGGCTATTATAGCTAATTTTTTATTTTTAATTTTACAAAACGACCGGAAGTTGATGTGGCAAAACAACAGCAAGTGGGACGTCACATGGCATGCGCGCCGTTTGTAAACTTTAGTTGAATGAAAATTTGCAAGCGAAGCTTG
>JAHPZR010016116.1:22500-35000 GCA_019787425.1 Platygyra sinensis | reverse complement strand
GAAAACTCACAGGCTCGCTTCAAACTTCTTGATCTAAAAAACATGTATGATACTACGAAAGGCTGAAAAGAATTCCAACAAATTAGATTAAAAGTCCTCAGGAGTTGCTGTATGTACCTTTAGTAAAATTAACAGAAAATGAGATTCATGTTATAGATGCCGCGGTTTTTTTTTTTTTTTTTGCTTTTTTAAAGAATTCTTTTTCAAAAACTCTTGAAACTAGATTTCTGAAAGTGAAATCCATATTTAGCTCCATTTCGATGTAGCTTTTTGTCTCAGTAAATAATGTTTTCCATGTTTTCCATTGTTGACGCTCAGAGTTTTGTTTTGCTAGTTTGGTGAACAGCCGAGCATTAAGCATAGCAAAATACACGTCAATACAACGTTAAACATTTTTATATCATCTCTCAAACGGGATTTTGTATAGATACCAAGAGACAATATATTTGGCTACTCATCTTGACAGAAGGAACATTTCGGGACGTGTAAAATGAATAATTAATGAAGCAAATTCAGCTGTTTGGCAGCGAACATTTCAGCAAAACTGAATCTTTCGATTCGCTTCAACTCATTTTATCGGCGAATATTGAAAAAAAAAAAGGACGATTAAACTATGATCGATTTATTCAAAATTTTGATGGAAAAATTTCAACGGTGTTTGTGTTTAGACAACCTCAAAAAGAACGAAAATAGATTAAAAAACAAAAATCTCGATATTTATACATTTGAATTTTTACAACCCCACGCACGGCTTGTTTGTCTACCTACAAATATTTTTGTCCTCCAAGACTCTGTTGATGGCTCAGGGATGTTTCTCAACCTTTTACAGAAGAGGAAAAGATCGATTATTCACGGAAAAGCCAGCGTTTTTGCATTTGTTACAAAGGCATAACCTTCGCTTTTAAAAAGCAAACAAATAGAACCATGTACACAAACAGAAGGAAGAGAAAAGCCCTATATTACTGAGAAACCTAGGTAGATTTTACAAATAAGATTTCAGTCCATACTAACAATTTTCTGTACTAACAATTGCTGCAATTTACAGCCAAGATAGAACAGAACGCGAGCAAGAGTTAGAACTGAGGGGACAAAGGCAAGACAGAAAGTCATTTTAAAATTAAGCAAGACAAGATTAGTCGTGTTATAGAAGTTCGTAAGCGTTTCACTCCCAAGTTTGTTGTAAAGGATTAGATCAGTCGAGAGGAATTAAATCTGAAAATTATCGAAATAAACAGTACAATAGTAACAATTGGAGTCGTTCATCTTCTTCTTCGTTTCGCCTTCGCCTCGAGTGATTCTCCTTCTCTTAGCGTCATCCAAAACCATTCCTGAAATAAAACCAGCAAGTCGCAGCCTGCTGTGAATGTTTGACACTCGCCGCTGAGTTATTGCCATTTATAGCATGATTGATGTCACCGACAACTTTCTTTTCATAATCTGCAAACTGATTGGTCAATTCCTGAATGGGAATTGGCAGCTATTGTTACTGATGTTGAAAAAGCTTCATGAAATTTTTTATCAGGAGTGTAATTTTCGTTAGCACTGACGCCACAAAAGAAGCCAGAAAAACACAGCTGTGCAAATTGTAGAATACATCCGATTTTCTCCTCTTTGTACTTTTGTTTTTCTTATTATATTTTGGACCTCACAATGTAAGACCCATCTATTCTTGACCTTGCAAAATGCTAGCAAGGATAATCCGGCATGTGTGGTCAGTGCACAGCTTCAAGGAAATTTTAATGATTTCATACGCCCGACAACTTTTTCATAATTTAACGCGGTAAACAAATTTACATGTTTTGCATATGAATGGAGTTTATTTGTAGACGCTTTGACGACCGGTCGAAGGGAGAATTGCCAAATTTGTTCGAAACACACTGCTTTAAATTTTGGTAAAAACAGCTTGCTAAAGCGTGACTTACTTCGACACACTTTATTTAGGTTGAAAATATGTTATTCTGCGCTAGTTTCATTCCAAAAACTTCTCTCAGGCATACACAGTGGTGTGGTAGTGACAGGTGCACCTACGAATCCCGCCCGCTAACAATTGCCGACTGTATGCGCGCACCGTACGCCAATTAGACGCCAGAAAATTTGGCAAACGCAACTCAAAGAAGTTGACTTTAACAACGGAAGCTTTAAAAATAAATGACTTTCTGGGACACTTGACGCTTTTAATATTTAATTCTGCTAAGAAGATATTATATTTTCGACGGCGAAATTGGTTCGTTACGAAAACCAGTTTCGTTTTTGGGAATAAAAATCGCATTTGGAATAAGTAAGTTGTTTCGAATACAATGAGTGGTCTGTGGATGTTTTGTTAGTTTTCTTTTTTTAGGAAAAGGATTATCCAAGAAGTGCTGAGAGATTTAAAGGTGCTTGACAACCTGAATACTGGCAAAATACTATGGGTTTTTCAAAAGGAAGTCTAGTAATCCCTGTCCTTAACATGTCACTCGGAGACACTTGGCTTATTGTAAAGTCGGGTGCGCGTCTGTCATCAATGAGAGCAATTTTCATGAAACAATGATTTGAATATGACGACGGAGAAAAATCAATGGGTTTTAATTTTTCGGTGGAACAGTAAAATTGATGCACGGCTTAAAAACCTTTTAAAGCTTTTTTGGTATTTCATCTTTCATAGTGGAAATCACACATAGGTTCACTGCTAGCAAGACATTATAGTCGAAACAGTAAATTCTCCCAACAAGAACGTTTGGAATTTAAATGACCATTTCTTAGAGAAATTTGATATAGATTTACAGCTAGTGTTCATTAATGTTGAACCACAAATTTCTTCACTTTCATGCCGGGATAACATCAACAAATTGTTTTCATTCCTCTTCGGCGTTCAAGATAAATTCCAGTAATAACTAAATTCAAAAGAATCAAACAGAACGAAAAGTAAGGGATATTTTTAGTGATGTATCGTGTACTGATCAATTAATCTAGAAATGGTTTTTAATCTGAGTTTTATTTTATTTTCAAACTGAAACGAGTGAAGTAGAATGTAAGCAAAACAAACACTACACGTTAGGTTTGCCTGAATTTAACAGTTCACCCGGCTACAAACCATGCTTCACGGTATAGAACAGGCAGTTCACTTGATGTGTTGAAGTGATAATTATAAAAATTACGATGAATAAGCTACAAAAGAAGAGCGACAACCAAAGTTATAAACATTGTCATGTGTATTGAAGATCATGTGCAGCTCCCATTTTTTAACAAAGGTATCACCATATGTATTCTTCTAATTCGTCACTATACAATATCTTACAGTACTATACGTTACAACGAACGGTGTCCCCTTTAAATCCTACTTACAATCCTCAAAACCGGTACTGGAAAATTGAATTCGACACGATTCAGCAAAAACGTTCCTTTTTCTTTTGCAGCAGCAATTTAACTTAAAGTTGTTTTGAAGACTTCTAGTATCTGGAGGGAAAATTTTATTTATATCTCCCGCTATTACACTCTTTCGGTGGATCCAAACACTAATGCCCTTAATCAAGGGCGCATCCCATGCGATTAAAACTTCCAGAAACATCCAGTCAGGGAACTTCCGTAAAAGAGGAAAATTTTGCAGGGTATACCGAAATTTTCGAAAATTCTCAGCGAGAATCGCCGTCCACTTAAATTTCCTCCCGGAATTTCAAGAATTTTCGGTTAAATGGAAAGCACCCTTCATGGACCAACTATGGCTACTGGACAAGAAGTCATCTGGATTCTATGTCTTTGTCAGAGGGCGGTAATTAGTTGACTATTTGTTGCCCACTCATCTAATGAGATGGGAGGTATTTATAACTTTGTGTCGATTACTATCTTGAGCAAAAAAACAAGACAAACAAATATTTTCTCAGGAAAGACTTGGATCCTATTTTGTTAAATTACTAGATCAAAACCTTTTAGCATTTAATAATGTGATTTCATCGTAAGAGTTTCGACCCTTGTAAGCCTGCTGCGAATTGTCGAAGGCTTATCGAAAATTGATGTTTAAATATGACATAAAACAAAGTTCATTTACATTATATACCTTTGCGAACGTTACGTGAAAAATGAGATCGTAATTACCATGGATTGAAAGTTATATTTTCATTGCAAAGGGAAGTTTAAAACGACCAAGAAATTGAAAACGATATCTCACTCTTAAATGTTTCTTCCTCTTTCAGATCACGTGGAAGTCAGTTTCATTCACGCCTGCGCAGTTCCTTTGATTTCCGAATCTGCGCAGTAAAGGTTTGTTCTCGAATTGGACGAGAGGAAACTCGTTTAAGACGACAGGTAAACATCCCACAGTACCGGCTTCTGGACACGGCTATAAAAGCAGCACATTTGAGGAGACTTGCCATACTTACAATGCACTGGTGTAACTGTGATCAGGAAGGCAGTTCTCCCGGAGCAAGGCCAACTCACCACGCACATACAGGCTGAGCTTCGCGTGTTTCCCACGTGAGTGGGTGGCGCGGTGTTTAATTTTTGTTAGTCGGGCTGACCTGCGTTCGCGCTTGTGGCCCTTCAAACTAACAACGCGAAAACCACCAAGCCAAACATTCCATCTCAATTTATAAAGGCTTCGAGCGTGAAAAAGACCGAATTTATCACCCACCCACTGAATTATTGAGCGATGCAAGATCTTCTGTTATAAAATATCTATAGAAACCGATTTAGCTCAAATTTTGTATTGATTTAGCTGAGGCGAGTTGTTCAACTGAAATGACGTTTTCAGCACGGTAGTGTATTCTATCTGGGGAGAGAATATGTCTGGTTGACTCAATGTCAGGTCGACTGTATATTTCAGCTCCAAACAGCCGTTATAAAATTAAAGCAACGTTTGTATTGCATTTCGCCTCCACTTCAGATTGTGTTTTCATTTCCATTTTGCTTCGAGTTGTTTCTCTGTAATGGACCCAAATATTTTGACTCTTCATCGAAGTTTTTGCAAATCTTGCTGCTTAATGAAGAGGTTCTCCGTCGACTTATCAGCGGGATACTTAACTTCTGTGAACCATACTTAAAAGCCGAAACGCAGATCACCGGTATAGCTTTCTCTTCTCGGCTTTTACTTTAAGCCGAAGTTTCGAGGTTATAGAATTCTTAATTAAACTCCAGAGTGATCGAAAAGAGTGACCATAAAATATAAAAAAAGGGGTTTGTGTTAATTTAATTTTCATCGAATTCACATTACGCACCATTACAAACACTGTAGTCTTAATTTAAACGGTAAACTTTTCCTTGTTATTGCTCAAATTAAGCCGTATTTTCGCGATTGTTCCCTCGGCTTCGCGACAAAACTAAATATGTGCCAGTTGAGTCTTGTCTAGACTTTGAAACATTCCACTAAGCTATTCATTTATGCCTGTGGTTACTTTCCTTCCATCATCCATTGCTTGTGTTGTTTACTCAAGTCAAATACAAGCAATTTTCGTTTTAAAACATTCTCGAAAAACTTAGCATTTGGTGAAAATATACCATGAAACGTTATCTTTTTAGAAATGCCTTGTTGAGAATAGTGAAAAAGTACAGCTTCCTGTATTTTTCGTGAATGTACTTCCATTCGTTTTTATCTGCAGGTAGCTGTCCCCAAACTTTAATTATCCAATACGACAAACTGAGACGCTCTTTGAAGAAGTATAAATTTCGTATATTGCTCTACAAATTGTGGAAATTTTTTCAAAATAAAAAAAATAAGATTTAATTATGATAATCATTTAAATGCATTCTAAGAAAGTGTTTGCCTAGTTTCAGTTGATATGTCGTCGGCAAAACGAAGGTTTCCTTCAAAATGACAAGCTCAATTTTTCTCTATGTACACAGACATGAAACTTGGCACCTCTCACACACGCAATCTTTGTTATTTTGTATGTGTATATTTATTCGGCTTCTAGTGAAGCGAAGAAGGATGTTTGGCAAATTTATTATTGGAAGTTTAAATGCAAAAGCAAAGATTTCGAACAAAAAACTAAAACAAGGACAGAATTTAGAGTTCCTAAATTCTAATATACTGTATTTACCACTTTCCAGTACCACAATAACTCTCCATTGTAACTATGGTATATGTAAATGAGGTTTCTGCTCATGAACACAATTAAAACGATAGGTATAGTCTTGAAAAACCGTACATTGCGCTCAAGGTTCTTCCAGAAGAGACACGCTGAAGTTTCTTCCAAGAGAAAACTCTTATTTCGCTTATTTCTTAAAGCCAACTGCTACATTTGATTTGTGATATTCACACACAAAAAGCCCCAATAAACCTTCTGAGTCAATTTCTTAAAACTAAACCCATACAATATTTAAACTATAATAAAAGGATAATCTGCGAATGAGTGCTTCTCTGTAAAATTTTTCAAGAACAGAGAAGAAGATAAAAAAATTCTTTACAAGAATTGGCGTCTTAGTTAATTGGAATTCCATCCCACATCCAGTGAAATTACTAATTAAATCGTAAATCGGAAACAAAAATGAGGGAACTACTCTTTGATGTGTTACAACATGAAGATGACTATATTGAAGTCTCCCAATTGACAGAGACGTTGACTAAATTAGTATAGCTCATTAATAATAGTATTCTAATCGCTGCATTTATTGCACTGTTATTTTATTTCCTGTAAACATCGACTAAATCAAATTTCTTTATCATGATCATCAAGAGTTCCCTAGAGACAGTGTGTTTCCATGGGTTTCCGCCCTTTTTGTCAATAGCATGCAGTGAAATGTTCCATGATCACTTCCTATTATACGATTTTCAGTATCTGTGGTAGACATCAAATATGTATTTAAACTACGTATAATGATAAATTCTTGCTGTTGTCGCAAGTCATTTAGGGCATACACATTACACAAAGAGAGATTATTTGCATTGAAATCCAAATCGATCGAGATGATTCTTCCGATCTGATCCTTCTGAAAATTTTTAACGATGCAATTCAGTGAAGGATTCAACAGGATGCAAACACCTCTATAGGAAAATTCATTACCTGACTCGTGAATTCTGGGTTAAATTGCACGCGAAAACCGATATCGCACGAATCGCGAAGCGATGATTGCGATATCGGTTTTCAAGTGCAATTTAACGCAGAATTCACGAGTCAGGTAATGAATTTTCCTTGAATCGCAGAATTGAATAAAATAAGAAAAAGAAAACAGCAGTTTGGTTTTATCCTGAGATAGATGACGTAAATGCGAAACAATATCACTGAGCCTCGTTTTCAACTCGCAATTCCAGGCTAAATACCTCGCTTCGTAAACCAGTCACATAATGCAAGATTTTATTCAGTTATGCGATTCCACAGTGTATTGATCCATGTGAAAAGAACATGGCACCTCCCCGTTCACTTTTCCAAATATTTTCATCGTTCCGTTCAGTGTACGTTTCTTGTGGAAAAAATACGTCACAATTTTGATCTTTTTCAAAGAACAAAATTGTGACGTACAGAAAATACTTTTCCTTTTTACGCGATTTCTTAAACCTCTAATATTTAGAGAAATCACCGGTTACATTTGCCTAGTGCGATCATGATTTGACCTTGTAAAAAACAATATAGCAAAGGAAGTTATAAAGTAAGAAGTTATCACTGAGTCATGTATGAAAATTGCGGAAAATTTGGAAACAAAAACGTAACACAACAAACAGAAAATAAAATCACGGCGCATATTTGCAACGATACGTACTCATGCACATGCAAATCTTTGTACATTTCTTTACACAGTCCTCTAAAAAATAACAAAGTGACATGACCAAATTTTCCGTTGTTTGAAGAACGCCGGAGTCCCAACGGCTAATTTTTGGTATATCCATTTGGAACTGAACCCATTCGTAGCGTATTCAGCAGAGGGAAAAATTTTAATAACGACAGCCATACTGGATAGTTCCAAATAAATGTGAAATTCCAAAGTAAAATAGAAACACATTTTTTACAAGACGGCTTCCTTGACGTCGCCTTCGTTGATGCGTTAAGTCCCTTTTTTTGAGTACTGGTAGGTGTTCTACTTGTCTTTTTATGGTATTTACGTCCCCTTTCCCCGTCCTATTTTCCCTTTTAAGAAGCTAATCGTAGTTCAAAACTGTGGTTTGACGCCCCAAGCGTCAGCGACTTTTTCAATCTCATTGCGGTTTTGTTTCGTGATTTGTGTAATGTCAGGATCTATAATCGGGACCCAATTATGCATGGCTCCCAGTAGTGTATATACTGCGATCCGTTAAATTTAGAAATCTCTTCTAACCAACTGATAATGTATACATCCAACTGGGACATTCAGTATTGTCAATTTAGCATCCCATCTCACTCTGTATTGTATTCATAATTTTCAATCTCTTCGCATCTAACCATTCAATGAGTTTCGCAAATGCATGTTGTGGGATAATCAGTTGCAGAATACTAAATTCCGAATTTTCAAAGCCAAGTTAAAAGTACCACAAGCTTAGTGAATCGCACTTTGAAGTTTTTTTTCTATTATATTTTCATTTATTTCCTTGTTCATTTTGCTTTACAAACAATGGCATGCTATCTTAATCTTGATGAACAATCCTTTGGCATTCAGCTATTTTTTTTGGGTCCTCTACATAGTCAAGTTCCTATTCATTTGGCTCAATTTGCAGTCGTTTCTTGTCCTGTCGCTGGCTCCTCGTTGAACTGAAACACACAAAAACCAATTAATTTGGAAAACATATTGCAAATCTTTCACAGTCTCCCTGTTATATTGCAGTGTGAGGTCGTTACGCCGGGAAAAATCTCAAACCGAGGCCTTGCCGTATTGACCGAGCGATCGGCGAGGTCAATAGGGTAGGTCGAGTTTTGAGATTTTCCCGTAACGACCGAACGGTCGAGGTTGCTAAGTTGTGTATTATATGGCACTAACAACAAAAATAAAGATGGTTTGTCAATTACTTTTTGCTTTGTTTTTGCAAACCCGTAATCGTCTCGTGGGCATTACGGAAGAATAATGCCCTACAATTCAGTGACAATTAGCCAATCAGAGCGCGCGTTATATCGCCTACAAACTCAATACGGCAAGGTCTCAGTTGGAGATTTTCCTGTGTCAAAAAGAACATGGCAGGAGCCCATTATCCGGAGCTTCCATTTTCCATACTGAAACACGGAGTCGACCCAGTCCCGTGTCTTTTTATTTTTTGAAGCACCTCCCACGGGGGGTCTAGTGGGTGGGTTTATAATAGCCAATCATGAAAGAGTGTGGCCCTCATTTGTCATACGTTACATACAGGCCACACGAAAGTATTTCAATAATGGCAGAAATGAAGCAAGGACGTTTATAACTTTTTACGATGTTACGCGGACGTTAGCGTGATTTCGCGGTAACTTAAAAAAAACCTGCAGATATCACAGCTCTAAAAAAATAAGATGGGGGACAGGGTAGACTCAAGGGTACAGTTGATATGGAGGCTCTGGGTAATGGCTCCTGAACACGGTCAGTGCAAATGATAGCTTTATATGTTTATAGCCGAATTAGAATAAAGAAAACCACATGACCGTTACCATATAAAGCGTTGTTACAATCGCCATAAGGGCTATTCCAAAAGTTTAATAGTTACAAGCACAATGTGAAACAGCAGCATTGGAAAATACCATGGCCGGTAATTGATTACAAACCACACTTGAAAGGAAACGAACGATTAACTTGGAGAAAACATATCGATATGAATTCTAAACGACCTGGACTTTAAGTGAAAAGCCGAGATATAAAGTGTATGGAAGAGGGCAATTACATGAGGATAGACCAGGAACATTTTGAGACTGCTGATTATTAGAAAAGCGTGCTATACCTGTACTTGTTGGCCCTGATTTGAAATGAATCTTATGGCAGTTTTGCATCTTCGCACACGCCACCGGGAGCCAACGATACATGGAAAACGCTTCCAAGGCTGAAGGTGCGAACTCTCCGCTTCTTCCAATAAAGACTCCTCGCTTAGAGACGAACTTAAATGGAAAAGGAATAAAGCTACGATAGAACATACGAACATAAACATCTTTGGCGACATGACGTGTTTCAATCAATGTCTTCTATTCAATATCCATGCCTATATATATATTCTGGAAAAGTGGACTAGACAATTTACAGAGTATGTAATTAACTTGTAATAAAAAAGAGACATGTTTCTGAGGTTCCATGTAAAAAATCAAGTAAATGTAGATATATATGTAGACAACATGCAAATCATTCCTGCAAATACTGTAAATAGCATGTAAATGCTGATTGGCTGAGAAAGAGGGCATTTTTTCTTAATCATGAAAGCACTTTTGGTAATCAAGAGGGCATGATTACTTGATGCCGATTCGCTGAGCACGCCTGCATTAAGATGGTTTCCCGCTTCAAACGGATTTTGAAAAGGGATTTCAAAAACGCATCGCTTCTTAGATTTAACTAAACACGGTTGTTTCCTCTTAACGTGAAAGAAAATCAACACGCAACAAAGCGCAGTCTTTTGGTGAAAAAAAATGTATTGATTCGCAGCATGAAAAAAGTTTGAGTGGGGAGGACTGGTGTCGCCGTGACGTAGCATTGAGTTACAGACATTCATGGTTCCCAAACTGAAAGTAAGTTTCTTTAGGTCGTCTTATTAGTATAAGAGGTCACCTTATCGGCGTAAAAAACAGCGTAAAATTTGTTGGTATGTCAAGGTTTCTCAGTAGAAAGCAGAGTTTTAGATTCAAGAAGTTATTAGAGCTCGTTTGGACACTTGCTTACGTCTTTCATCTGTCAATGAAGTAGTTTCACGCCGTTGCAAACTTAGCAAAACAGGTGAATACAATTAGATTGCTTGAGGGCCCGAGGACAATTAAGGATTAATTTCACGGCTATTTTCAAAGTTTTCACAAATTTTGAAAACACAGCAAGTTCAATTAACTCAAAGCAATTTCTTTACGAACAAAACTTAAGAGGCTGTTTCCATTAGAACCACCCATTCAAATTCGCTTAAAAAATAATTTCGCCTGAAACTCTGGTAACTGAAAAACTTTACCAAGGTTAGAATAAAAACAGATTTGTTTTAATTCGAAATGATTTTCTAGTCGCGTCAGGAGCCATTTAATATTTTGTCTCGTCGGGGCCCGTCGCGCCGTCTCCAAAAGCATAAAATTGGCATTTTTCGTGGCGCTGTAAAATATTTCATTCGCAACATCTAGTAATGAGTCTTATGTCATTTTGCTCATAAACTTTTTTAGTTTTTCAAGAGACTAATCAATTTGGTCTAAATTTAAATGGTAAGACGAAATCAAGCATAATGCTGAACACTATTAATCGCCATCGAACGATGGCTGGAAATGGCCTTTATTTAGAAGCTAATTTTCAAAACTTGGGACCTAACTGAAATCTCTAGTCTATACAGCTTCAAAATGTAGTCCTTTATCTGCAAAAATATGCAAAAACCCCTGTCCGATTTCAGTATTTCAAAGGTTATGGCCGTTTGTATCAGCATCAAACTCATTACTAGATGTTGCGAGCGAAATATTTTACAGCGCCACGAAAAATACCAATTTTATGCTTTTGGAGACGGCGCGACGGGCCCTGACGAGGCGAAATATTAAATGTCTCCTGACGCGAATAGAAAATCATTTCGAATCAAAACAAATCTGTTTTTATTCTAACCTTGGTAAAATCTTTCACTGAGTTGCAAGAGTTTCAGGCAATATTACTTTTAAGCGAATTTGAGTGGGTAGTCCTTAGAGAGGCACCCTTTTAATAAAGTTCTGTCGGCTTTCTGTCTTGATCGATATGAAATGAACTTGACTTCTGGCTAAAGAAGATGGCCATGCGTTGTTTTAACGTGAGTCGAGCGAAAACATTCCCCATCGAGCTTTTGAAAATACTGTGAGTTATTATTAGCAGTAGATATTGCTCCTTTTTGCTGTTTCATTCACTCTCTCAAGCATACGCTAATTATTTAGTGAAAAACAAACACAAGGAAGAAACCAGAGTAAATGCAATTGTTGAAATCTCGAACTTTGTTTGATTGATATTGTACTTTTCATGTGTAAAGGGTAAGATGTAGGTAATCAGAAATCTGAATTGAAAATTTCTAGCTATTTCTTAGTTGGGAGACTATGGTATCGCTGAATACTCATTGAATTAACTTACTAATTTAGCACTCACCTATAGTTAACAAGCTCTCTGCAAGAATTCTTTCATCGGTACATTTCAGCTTTGTAAACGTTCCAGCTGCAATTGAAGTTTGCGCGAGTTCGCAGCACTATGGCGCGAGTTGAGCCTTTGATTGGCTAATGTAATCGCAATAATGCAATTTTCCCGCCTTCCTCGACAGCGTTCGCTACGTATAAAAGGCGGGAAAGTCGAGCGCTCCTTCATACTAACAATGCACTGGAGGAACTGTGATCAAGAAGGCAGTCCTCCCAGGGTGGGCCTTCTTTCTGCACTTTGAGAGGGGCCTACTCTGCGTGGAGCCCCAAAGGGGGTACACCGTGCATAATTTTTGCTAGTGGGTGAACCTGGGTTCGCGCTCGTTTTCCCTTTAGTTCAGAGCTAAAACT
>JAHPZR010016116.1:0-17500 GCA_019787425.1 Platygyra sinensis | reverse complement strand
GACCAATACTCTAATTTTATTGTGGGCAGAAATAATCTTATAGCATATTTACAAAGATACCAAATTCTAATATTTCAGTATAATTTTTTATATGTTGAAAAGTTAAATATCGAAACTGTTTATGGTATACACAGGGTACACTGTATGTTGCAGGTAGACTCGCTGCCAATGAAAACCATACTTTGCAGTTCTTAATTTTTGTTAAAAGTACCGATGGCAGTGTTAATGTTGCTGTTTATGTGGTTGACAGTTTTAAAGTTTTAACACTTACTACTACGTGTGAATGCACTTTTTTATTGTATTATAGAATTCTTATTCAAGGCACGGGCTCCTGTTCAAGGGGATAAGACTCATCCTCTAATTTTTATTCAGAGCATAACAAATTTTATAGCATCTAATATTTACAAAGATACCAAATTCTAACATTAATTTTTTACAAATTTTATTTTATTATTTTTATTATAATACAGTATACAGTGTCTGTTGTAGCATAACGAGCCAGACGTTCTTAGCAACCAAAAAACAGACCTTGGATCCCGTGGACATGAAGAACTTCTACATCTCCACGGGATACCAGTGGCTTGTAACATTCCAGTGGAATCATATCCCTGGCAGTGATCGTTTGTGTTCCACAAAACGCGTCATGTGTACAGACACTTTGAAAATCAGTTTATGTTATGCAGTCAGAAATTCTCAAAATTATTGCAACGAGATTTTCAAAAACCTCTCAAGAGGTTACGTTATCGATTACTATGCGCTATAGAAATCACGAGCTCATAATCTTATTGTTTTCAAGTAATGCGAAGCGATTCTGGAAACTACACGACGGAAAAAATCACTATCACGAGTTTGTTACATATCCAGAAGCACTCAGCAACTGTACTGCATGGACTTCAGGCTGGGTGAACCAGAACCCACCACAGCATGTTCCTATAAAGCCACGCACGACGGAAAAAACTTTGACGATTTTGTTACATATCTTGAAGCACTCAGCAACTACATTGCATGGACTTCGGCCTGGGTAAACCAGAAAGGATATGTAACATGTTCCTATAATGTCACGCACGACGGAAAAATCACTATCACGGTTTTGTTACATATCTCGAATTACTCGTGGACTTCAGCCTGGGTGAACATGAAAGGATATGTAACATGTTCTTATAATGTTCGTCACGCACGTCGGAAAAATAACTTTGACGATTTTGTTACATATCGTGAAGCACTCATCAGCAACTGTGCTGCATGGACTTCAGCCTGGGTGAACCAGAAAATATCCTCTAACCCTCGGCAACGTCAAAATACTACGTGGACGTTTGCGTGGGCAAACCAGAGAGTATTTGTAATATGTACCTATATATTTTCTATGTATCCGAAATAATTGTCTTTCAGAGAACTAGTGTACGATGGACTCAGTATAGGGCCTAACGCACAAATGAAAATAGTAATTTTTAGTACCTACCTAGTCCCCATACAATCTAAAAGCATAAAAATCCGTGTAACTTATGATATAAATAAAAGATTAATCTGATGATATAACTTGGTACCTTCGTCTTGTTGTCTTGATTCGATGCTCTACGAGGTTGGTCACGGCTAGCGCTAGCTGAAGACACTTTCTGGTTCTCTTTGTCGTTCTCAGGTGATTGAATTCATGTACAAGCCAATCACGGTTGTCGGTTTTGTTTGGTTTTCAACAACTGTTTAATGGTTTGAGCAACAACAAATCCAAACGTATTTCCAGGGACAGCTTCTTTGTTGTTCCTCCCGCGAAAAGAAAACCAGCGCGCCTTCTTTAACTCTGCGAGGAAAATTCGACTGAAAACTGGATCAATTTCGCACAAATGCGTCAGGAGAAACACCATATCTTCTAATTCGGGAGGCAAATCTCGTTTTGTGCCCGTTTCCAATGACCGATGACGGGTTCATTCGAAGTCGAAGTCTATTATATGTAAGCGAACAATATTCCCGCGTTGTGAAAATTTATTACAAAAAATAATTTATGCGGCCAGATCATATCTGAAAATTACCAGGTTATACTTATCGTACACAGTTTCTTTTATTGAAAGCAATTATCGCAAACCACAATAGAACCGCAAAATTCTTGCGATGACAGCAACCTAACAGATAAATGACGTCACGCCATAGCAACCGGACCTGGACCTTCCTTCTGCATGAATTTTTTTTCTTTACATTCTTCTCTGCACGAATTTTTTTTCTTGGCAATTTCCCTTGCATGAATTTTTTTTGGTTTTTTCCCCACCCCCCCCCCCCCATCACTTTTCTAATGGTCCGTCCCTAAGCTTGGTAACTTGTTAAACAATCAAGGAGCGTCTTGTGTCAATTAGTTTACTCAACGTTCCTGTGACATTCAAAGGAGTTTTATGACTTTGGGTGTACTTTTCTGAGCTTAACTTTATGTTTCAGAGAGTTTCTTGGTTTTTATTTAGTCTTAAATCAAAAAAAAATAATAGTAATTTTTGCATTGCTTTATTTTTTAGTCTTTTCCAGTATTTTGACATATTTACCAAGTTTTGAAATCCAAGATGGAGGTTCTCTTGAAAAGCACGATATCATTTTTACCCGAAAAGTTATTCAGGCACGGAAAATAGTATTCCTGGATGATTAATCACCACATACGGTGCACATATGTTTTATTACTATACCGTGAATATAATTTGATGAGCATGACACTCCAAGTTAACCTTCACCATTTGCATGTTCTAAATTGTTTCATTATCAAGAACTCCATATAAAAGATGAAAATGAAGGACGGAAATGATTACAATTCAAAAGGTTTGTTCAAAAGTTCCAAAGCAAAATTTAAACGTAAATGATTGTCTTGAAACCTTTTTTCAGTAATACTTCCTGTATATACTTTTTGTAAAATCATGGTTCAGGCACTGCGACTGGTTTATAACTTCTGATAATATCGTTTTGTACTTATCTTTCCAATGTAAAAAAGCTGTGAAAATTATACACTGAGTTGCTAAAATGAGCATAAATTGAAAATTGCTTATTTTTTACGAAATCGACATTCCAAGGAAACGGTTACAACACCCGAAATGGTTGCATGCCCCAAATTATTAAATTATTTTTATTTGCAATGCTTTTTGAAAGCACTTCTTTATTGATTTGATATTGAAATCTCTCATAATAATGTTACTTTAAAGAATTTGTTCGGACCTCAGAACAATTCCTCATTGCCTAACCAGTGTGTGAGAGTTCATGGGTTCCAAATCCGCCATGGACTGAGATGTTCAGTTCTTTGTCCCACGCTCACCACAGTATTAAAATTTCATCTTTCACTACTCCCGATTAGATTTCCTTACAGGACACTTGGAATGGCAGTTATCGAAGTGGTCAACGACAAATTCAAGTCAAATAACGAAAGGGTGAACTTATCTGAATTAAGTATTTTTTTTAACATGTCATAGTGCATCAGCGTTCAATAATTACACACTGCAATCGAAAATGGCAAAAAAGCGACTACACTAAACCGAATTCCAGTCGTGTTTTTAAATTTAATAGTATAAAGTTCACAATAGACTTCTTAAGGCAGGTTTCAATACTGTATGTTATCTGTATTTAAGAAAACACTAAATGTTTCTGTTGGCTATCAAACCTCAAACAAACTTCCTGGTTCTGCCTGAGGACAAAAAGATAGTTCAGTGAAGACTTTCTCTGTGAGATGCTTTGAAATGTATTGAAATAGGAGATTTTATTAACTTTGGACTGAAACCAAAAAACCGCAAATTTAAGGTGCTGAACTTATTGCAAAGAAAAAGTGCGTTTCCATCCATCAGCGAGCTGTGACTACTGATGGAAAACACTGAGTTCAAGAGCTAAGGAAGTTGGTTTTTCTCGTATTGGAAAATTTTCAGTCCTTACGTTTCATGCACTTGCCAGAAACCAAGTTAGGCAAGTTGTACATAAATTTGTAGCCGGCAAAGAAACTTAACGAACGTGTTACTGCCGAGCTTTTGGTGGTACATTTGGAAAACATTCCTCAGTTAATGAATAGAAAACTACGAAAATAATATCTGTTCTATTGTGTGTATCTCAACCAAATTGTTTACAATACTGAACTTGTACTATAGTACAAGAACCACGCGTTGTCGTACAAAATGGACTCGCTTTCACCCAGCATTTCTTTTTTCAAAACCTGCATGAAAAAGGAAAGAGGAAGCTTTGGTATATCCAGGTGTATATTGACTTACGGCCAAACTAAGTGAAGCGAATGAATTGATTATTTGAATCTTGAACTTGCCAGTCGTTCCAAGAATGCAACAATGAATTGATTATTTGAATATTGAGCTCGCTAGTTACTGCCAAAATCAATATTTAATTGATTTTTTTCGTATTCTTGGAACGACTAGTGGGTTCAGATTTCCAATAATCAATTCATTAATGCAATCTTAAGGGGTACGCTTCACTTGGTTTGACTGTAAATTGCATCAGGTCTAGGAATTTGGTCAAAAATAATGAAGAAAGCATAAATTGTTATTCATGCAGCGTTTGAATGCACAAAGCAGTGTGAAATTACCAGTTTTGCCACATGAAGTCAGTTCATTTGGTCATTTCTCTTGCACCAGAGTTGCTATCCTTATCAGGTATTACAGGTGCGAAGAATATATATCTTGACAATATTTGCAACTCAATATAGTGTCCTTTGTTTGGAAACAAGTGTATTTTGAATTTTAGAGTTATGGCACTGCGAGACAAAGCTACGTTCGGGTTTGTCGAGAATTGCGACTTATCTCATGATTTTTAGCCCTTGGTGAAATAAACGTAGTAGTATAGTGTATAAATATAGGTTTGTGCAGTACAGTTCATTAGTGGCCTAGTAAGCTCCAGATTATCACACTATTTTACGGCCGCCATATTGGCGAATCTTTGCTTACGTCATTGTTTACATCTTTACATCTCATGAACATACTACATTGCGTGGAGAAGGTATCACACGCCACACGAATTGATTATACAACAATGTAAGGAGCTTGTGAAACTGCACATTGGTAAAAGCTTTCACTCTTTGGGTGTGATATTCATGGCGAAATTGGCTATAAAAAAACTGCAAAATTTTTGAGTGCCAAAAGTGTTTATGAGCTCATACATTCTTTGCAAAAATTTGAGTTTTCAAACCGGGTGTTACTAAACAGAGTAACGAAGTAACGAGTAACGAGTAACGAAGTAACGGAAAACTGAGTAATGAGAAAAAATTTCGAACGGTCAAAAATTCTCAAATCTTTTTAAAAATGTGTAGAATCGATTAAAATCGTTTTTTAGTACTGATATATAAACAGGAACTACAAAACCAATTCACAAAGCAAGCTTGACGACCCATAAGCTCAGAACATTGTGTCTAGATACCCGGCAGCCGGGAAGTGTTATTATTTACTACAATATGACCGGTAGTCTCAAATTATTCTAGAATTTCCACGGAAAACCTCTGTAGATCTTTGCTTAGAAATGTCAAGCGATTTCAATTATAATTTTGGCTTTGTGGTTGATTAAATTTTCGACCTTGATACTTACAGAATAATTTGTAAATTTGTACAAAAATTGAAGTTGGAACCCTGAATTGAAGTTGGTGAGTATTCGTTATTTGTTCAGAAATGAGAAGCGATTCTAAATTATGTTTTGGTTTTGCACAAATTTTACGAGCCTCGTGTCACTCGGCGGTCAGAAGTTCTTCCCGCTTTCCACCAAAATTTCCTCTTGAACCTGCTGAGATGTCGGTGTAGAAATACCAAGCGTTTTCTGGCCTCAATAATGGCCTCGGCAAACTAGTACAATTGTACAAATAGCTATAATAAAACGCTTCAGCTTTCGGTGACGAAAGTCCCGTGTAACACTTCAGTTGCGTGACAAAGGGTTTTCGCGCCAAAAGGAAGTAAGCGTTGTTGAAAGCGACGAAGTTCTACTGTGAGCTAAACCTTAGCTAAACCTTATTTATAATCGCTTCGCCTTTCTGAACAAATATCGAATACTCTCACAGTGTTCCAACTTTAATCAGTTTGTAGAAATTAGTGTATGAGAGTTGATCGACACGCTGAGTCAGTGACGTGGACTTCGAGATTTTCTAGTATGCCCAGGCACGACAATTTCCTCCGCAACAAAGCCAAAATTACAATTGAAATCACTTGACATTTCTAAACAAGATCTACAGTTTTATGAACGATTGGGTGAGTTTTTCCGTGGAAATTCTAGAACAATTCCAGACTGCCGGGTAAGTAGTATTAAAAGCACTTCCCGGCTGCTAGGTACTAGTCTAGACACAATGTAAATGAAAACACTTCAGTAATAGTTGCAGTAGTCCCAGAACAGCAGTACATGACCTCCCGTCCTGAAATGTGAAATAAATTCCCATAATCATCATAACCTTGAAAACAGCCGAAAAGACTTCTTTCTGCTCGTGATTATCGTATTAAAGTTGATATCTGCTCTGAAGACGGAATTCAGTTATTCGACCTCAGCGACCGTCAGGTGATAGATTTACCCCCACGACCTGACCTGACGAACATTATATTAATTTCAGGATTAATTCGAGCCACTGTAGTCTTGAGCATTGGCTTTAAATCTTAGAGTTTTAAACTTGGGCTCCTTAGCTTTGCGTATAATTTTGAAAACTTTGGCGAACGAAAGAAAAAAATTATACTATCGGGTCCTTTCTACGGCGTGGAATCAGGTTAATATGTCTAACATGGAATGATATAGGTGGATGTTGCATGAATCAAAAACAAAGCGAAATGCCTTTCCGTGCCTTGGCAAACATGCTTCTGGGGCTTTTAATTTAATTTTAACTCTTTCAAACATTTTTACGCATTTTAAAACGATTTTGAAATTTTTGACCCTTTCAATTTTTTACCCGTTACTCGGTTTCTCGTTACTTCGTTACTCGTTACTCGTTACTTCGTTACTCTGTTTAGTAACACCCTTTTCAAACCCACGTCGCAAAAAAACTTTTGAAACAGTTGATCAGGCTATGCCCTTTCAATCTTCAGAACTTATGTTTTAGTAGATCCATCAGAAACTGTACCTTATGTTTATGGGGTAAATATCGCAAACGAAGATCTACCTACTGGTGTACCAGGGAGATACACCAGTATGGCGGCACCAAACTGGGCTCTGTAAATTTGCGCAAAACAAATATCACTTACGTGAAGTTTACATTGCCTGAGTATTGACGAGCTGGAAGATCTAAATCTTTCAACTGAAGTACTTCACTTATGTTCTCGAGAATGCTACGAGGATTTCAAGAATGTATTCATGAAAAGAATACAATTCTATGTATCATCCATCTCAGGCGTAAAGGAAAAACTAGTGAGCATTTACGATTATATTGATTAGCCACGGCCATGTCCTAGTTACTCTGTTTCACTTCGTTTTTTTTTTCTCGAAAACAAACCAGCACTGTTTTTAATTTACCGAAGAAAAAAATTCCCTTGTCTATGATATTTTCGCAACGTTTGGTTATGGTCTTCATCAATGCCTTGAAAAAAATACAAGAATTTCAACAAATGATAGTTTGATAGTTTCAGGTTGACCTCCAGTATTACGAACTGAGAGGTAACTTTCAACACATCGCATGCTCAAAATTATAATATATCTCACTGGTTTTGTTATCTTATTTTTCTCAGAATTTTTTTCAAATTTATAACTCTTAAGTACGGCCCATGTTCAAATGTAAATTCTTAATTAATGGTTTCCTCAAAATTTTTTAATGTGAATTCGAGAGTTTGGTTTTCCAAGTTGGTCAGTATGTGAATTCCTATTACTGGTTTTCACGTGTTGTTTGTCTCAGAAAAATGTTTTATGTTAGAAGTAATAATGTTAATTCTGCAAATTTGGTTTTTCCAAGTGGTAACTCTACGGTACAACCCATGCTCGGCACGTATATTTTGATTGCTGGTTTTCTCATATTGTTTTTAATGTTAGTTCTGAGAATTTGGTTTTAAAAAGTGGTGACTCGTAAGTGCATCCCTTGCTCAAAATGCATATTCTTAGTTCAAGTTTTCTCATAATGTTGTGAATCTTGATTTTGAGAGCGAGGGAGAGAGATGAAAAAGAATATTTCATCAACACTATTTTGAAACCTTGTCAACAAATAAATTTATGTTCGTGCTAGTTACAATTAATAACTACATAAATTTTTAGAAAACAGTAGCGAGTTGATGTGGTTTAGAATTTTTGCATTTTCTTAGAAAATGAGAATTCCCATGTAACAGCCTAATATGGGTTGTATTGTTAGCACTTCTAAGAATCACGGATAGTGCTTTCTAACTTGGTGAATAGTAAAAGGGAACTATTAAAACCGGAATAAACGATTATCAAAGAATCTTTCTAATGACTTTTTATGTCGTGGTATTCTACTTTTCAATGTTTTTAGACATTTCATTCTAAGAAAGCAAAATGAAAAGTATAAGATGTTCCTTCATACAATAACCCCCACGCGAAAATGATCTAAGCCAACAAAACTGAGTTCGTCCCAAAGTCCTTTCAAACAAACTGTATCTCATAATGATTATGGTCGAAGAAAGACACTAGAACTGTATTTAATTTCACTGAAAAAGTACAGTACAAGTGTATTTTTTTATGTAAAACGTTATGGTAGCTTGCGGAAACAGCCGTCCTTCTTCTACTCGGGCCGGGAGCGAAGAAGGACGGCTGTTTTCGCAGGTTAACGTTATGGCATTTTGTGCACGACAACACAACAGTACGCAGTAATGTTACAAAACTTGAAAGTCTATCAATTTTGCAATCAGGATTTCTAACACTCTTGAACTGTTAAGAAATCCGAGTTAAGATTTTTTTGCCATAGTCATCGGAGGGCAGAAGTGAAGCTCTGCACACTGTTATCCAAAATTCAATTAAAGCTGATGAAATTTAAGGTTATTGAATACATTCTGAAACTTAGGAAAAGTCCTTCAACACATCTTTGGTCATTCTGAAGCAAATAAAAACGGCAGCAACTTTGGGTATTTAATCACCTCGGTGTATGTACGATTATTTGATGGACAGATAACTTAATCACTCCAAAAACTTGTTCTTAGTTAGAACTGAGTTGAACCGTAATAACCAATGATCTGGCCTTCACAAATTAAAACAATCGATCTGGAGAAACTATGCGCTAGTCAGTTAACTAAGTCTCAGAAAAAGTTTTATTTTAGAAGTAATAAACGACATTGTCCTCATAGTCAATGGATTAGAAGTTCTTAATTAGATTCTAGCTATATGAATTTCAAAAACGTGTTCCGTCTAAAACAATAAAACACACAACAGAGCCATAAACTGAAGCATTCTGCTAATGGATTTATCTGTAAATAAAATAAGTAAAACTTAAGTGCCACCAAATCGTAAGAGCTTCGGTAGTGTAGCAGTTCTCGAAAGCTTGTAATTCTCTTTGTCGTCATTGCATCAGCTGCTATTGTTTTGGGACTAACTGAAATTCTCTAACCTTTCAAAGCTCTAAATTTTTCAATACCCTTAGTTAAACGCAAGCTGGAAGATTTTTTAATCAACAGCTATTAGCTTCTTCCTTTCCCCTTTTATTTCCTTCGTCTTTGATCGAACTCTTCTGTCGCACCTAACTGAATCGTCTTGTCCTCAATTTGTTATTCAATTCCTTCTGTTTCGGGAGGAAACCTAACCTTGTACAAGCTTACTGATTTCTTTTAAGCTTCCTCGCCATAAATACTATCTCAACTTTAATCATTAGGTGTAAAATGTTTTGTGGCCGCAAAATGTAAGAAAATGTGTAAAATGTAAAAAAAAATGACATGTCACAAGGAGAATCCCTGTTTCTGTTGTCTTCTCAAAGGGTTACAAGCCACTCATGTGAAACCTTACGAGCGCTGCAACATGACCAACTGAAGAGCTTTGAATCTGATCAGTATTCGATTTCCTGTATTTGTAAGATATAGATGAATAAAGTTCTAATTAACCTATTTTTCAGCACAAGAACCCCAGAGAATAATGTGACAAATTTAATCGTACGAAATAAATAATCCGTGTAACTTTTGTTGTTTTTTTTAAGTAAAAAAACGTCCCAACACGAAGTCTATGTCACTCGTCCATTAAAATTACAAAACGTTCGGCGGCAAGGCAAAATTACCAGCGATATTCATTCATTTTGAAATCTATTGCATTCTTTGTCAAATTGCAAACCGGTTCCAATGTTACGTCCAAAAGCCCCTAAGCTGGGCTTAACTGCACAACTTAAAAGAAACGCAGATTGTAGAAATTATATAAAATCAAATCTAGCGAGAACTGTATTTCACTTATCTTTTTTGGCCAACTTCATACTTCCCAGGAGTCCATTGCTGGTTGTGCTACACTTTATTTGAATGGTGATTGACCCCCAGTGTCACATCCAATGCAATTCCTTTGGATACAAGTTTGCTGACTTTGTTCATCTCGTATGAAGGAAACAAGAAAGCAATAGTTAAGGTTTTTGGCATGTTAACTCAAACAAAACTGCCTTGATTGAGCATTAGTATGCGTAAACAGACTTCTATCAGCCTTACGCGCAAATTGCCTCTCACAAAATGTGGAGTAAAGCTTTTGAACAACTTCCAACAAAGTGCTGCACTGCAGTGGGAACGAACTAGCGGAGACTAGTTACCGTCTTTGATATTAAGCACACAACTGTTCTCTTCATGTCAGAAAGCAAAGGCGGTGGTATTTTGTTTTTATTAGAGTTAGAAAGACTGTAAATGGTAGCGCTCCGAGGGGACGAAACCACTTCTGAATGACAAAGTCAAACGGCACACCAAGCAGATGATCAAGCTCTAAACAAACATTTTAACGGATCAATGGTCGATTTAAAATAGTGCATCAGTTACTCAGAAGAAAAATATTTGCTATTCGTTAATTTCAACTTCGCTTATATTTTTCTTCTTCGGTATCACCGAAGAACACATGTATCCCGAAGCTTTCACAGCACTGAGGAAATTTATTTTACACTATTAAATGATCAAATTGAAAGATGAGATACAGCTTGTTAAATGAAGGCACGTAACTAGAGAAAATATGGATTTACCTGAAGGAAGTACATCGACTAAGATGTCTTCGCCCTTGCCTTCAATGCAACGACCACCGACGATAAAATGGGTGTGTCATTCTACACTTCTTTATATACCTACATTAAAATTCGTCTCAGCCATGAGAGATATGCTTTGAACAAAAGAAATGTATCACACGTCAAGAATTGTTTGCTTTAAATTGTGAAAAGTTAGAAACTTGCGAGAAAAGCACGCACCCGAGAGGAATTTTCTCCTCAGATGTTATGTTTGTAGTAAATAGGCCAGTTTTGATATATTTAAAATTCAAGTTTGGTCCCGAGGCTCAAGGGAATAATAACAAAAGAATTCATTATTCATCCCTTTTCCCCGATGCGCACTGTTTTGTTTTTCTTTTTTATTCCCCTAAGCCTCAGAGCTAAATAAGAAATTTAATATATCTAAATTAGCCCATTTTGTTGTCACCTGATCCGAACATGTTATTTTTGTAGGTGATTGTACATGTAAATGCGTACGATATGCCCCTCTAAAATTAGTATTTCCGCCAATGTTGATTTTCAATGTTGTTTTTTAACAATTATTTTCAATGTTTTTTTTCTTTTGTTTTATTTTTGGATTATATTTTTTTCAAAATTTTTTAGTGCTTTAATTATTTCTCTTTTTTTTTTTTTTTACTTTTTAATTTGTGAACGAATATTTTTTTTTACCTTATATTATTAATTTTTATTACAACATTATTTTTTCTCCCTTTTTTCTATTTTGATTGCGTATATTTTTCGTTTCTTTCCATTTTTTATTCTTTTTTCCTCAAAATCTTACATATTTTACTATGATAATGCTGGGCCACCATACCGTCCACTACAAATTAACAACGTGAAATGACTTTTACGTATTCTGGAGAACGCGAACCGCAATGGCTAATTTTCGTGTCTTCTTTTCGAATTAAACGCCGTCGGTGCATGTTTAGCCTGAGAAAGTTTTTAGACCGATAGGCGTGCTAAACAGATTTACACAGCTGCGACATTCAAAGGTAAAATATAAATACATTTTTTACAAGGCTTCGTCCCCACCGTCGCCGTCTTCATTGCTAAAAGTCCCTAATAAGTGGTCTGGATCGTTCGCCAAAGAAATGCAAGTTGTACTTTGTCATTCCGATACTACTTAAGACGTTATAAAAGTTTTTGTGTAGTTCTTAGTAAATTTAAAGGATCTTTCCTTAAAAAGGAAAAAATGGCTTGAGCTTAAAATACGAATAGATCTACAGAAAATACTTCTTTATACCAAGAAGCCATTTTTCATACTGATTTCTTGAACTAGAAGCACTAGAATTTTAATTTTTAAACAGTAATATGTACTGACCGATTACAATATTCAACGCTTGCACTGTCAACACACCTTTTCCTTTCAGGACACAGGCGAAGGCCGACATAAAGGCAACGGAAACCACAAGGATAACCTAAATAAAGACGTATTTACGCTTTTGCCACGGTCAAAACAGATCTAGAGGAACTTACGTTTGGAAACATCTTTTGTCCTGTAAGCATCTATGCTTTTTAGCGAGAAAACCCCATCGCTACGTTGCTGCGAGGCTGACTGCGAGGTACTGGGTACCAAATTTTTCTCATTCGTCACTATTTACCCAAATTTTTCCATTATTTTCCACACCACTATTCGGACTATTTAACAACAATTCACCGAAGTGGAGGTGGCTAGCTCGCGCGTTCAACGCTATCCACTGTCTTAGTATATACTAATTACCAATTAGACTACGAGCCCGAGTTTTCTACGAGCAGATAGTCAACGAGGCGCAGCCGAGTTGACTATCGCTCGTAGAAAACGAGGGCGAGTAGTCTAATTGTTTTAGTATAAATTTACCGTAGTCTCATCGCATAAAAAGAAAAAAATGTCAAGTAACGCGTAGAAAAGAACTGTTTTATTATGTTGCATCAGGTTCAAACGTGATGCGTGATGTGCACTGATAGGTAACTGTTGACTATCAGCTGATAGTCGACGGTAATAAAGCCAATCAAATTCACGGATTCACAATAGACTACGGTAAATTTATACTAATCGAGATTAGTATATACTAAAACAGTGGATGGCGTTGAAGGCGCGTGCTGATTGGTGAACGAAATGCTTTTCATCAGAGACCTAAAACCCACTCTGAACGTGCAAAGCGATTCAATTCGCGCAAAAGTATTTGTATAATTAGCTTCAAACATTTTTATGCTAATTTAGTGTTACAACTTGCCGCAAACTCTGTAATTTTTACTTCTCCTTGACAATGACGTCATGATGACACCGAAACGTCGGTTTTTATCGTTAATTTTTGCTTGTTTTTGCATTTCCAAATCTTTATTGATAAGAAACTAAAAAGATTGTGGGCGGAAAAGTATCTGGATTCGAAAGAAAATCGTTTAAACGGCAAAACTCTCCGGATTTACAAATTGGTTTTGGGATCCAAAGTTGCCATTTTTGAACTTGAGCTGTAGACTCGTTTTCATGTGATTGCATTTGATCGAGTTATTAGTTTTATGCGCGCGCAATGTCGTCACAGAGGCAAGAGACGAAAACGAATTTCCGAAGTCATCCCATGAAGCTCGTTACTTTAAGTGACAAGACGAAAACGCAAAGATGTATCACTTTCCCAAATCATTCGAAGACGAACAAAAGAAAGAAAGAAAACGAGCACGAAGACGACGTCGCAAAGAAATGATGCTAAAGCCATGTAAGAAAGAACAAACTCATCAAGCAACATTTCCCGTCCTTGTAGAACCGTCCAAGGCCAGCCCTTCGTCAAGGCACAGAACAAGGATATACTTTTCCCCGGATTTTTCGTCCAATCACGGTGCTTATGAATCGCCAGAAAATAGCGACAATGAGGAGTACCCCCACGGTACTAGAGCCAAGCTGCCAGTGCCAAACTCAGTTGGTGAAAGTTCACACCAGACGAGAACAAGAAAGAAGAAGAAAGCAATTAAAGTCGAGGAGGAACTTGGTCACTCCTTATATCCATCGTACTGTTTGGAGAGACCACCTTCCAGAAATGGGGTTAATTTCGCGCATGCGTTGGACGCACCTAACAGAAGTATGGATCCACTTCCCACCAGAAAGAGCATTGAGAGCATGATGGGAACGGATCGGTCTGATATCAACATGCGTTTTCAGAAACCAAACAAACTTCCTCCGATCGACAAGGAAAACAGATTTGTCCCTGATGACTTTCCCTTCACGAGGAAACGTTATTAAATATGGTTGGTTTTAACTACTGCTCCGATTAAAAGTTGGCATTGATTTTTTTTTCTTGAACTATCATAACGATGAAATGATTAGATAAAAAAGAGCATGATATAATTTCATGAGTTGAGTCTTGTAAACTTGATGCCAAATGTTTCCATAATTTCAATTCTATTAAAAGCTGCTAAAATACTGCATTAAATTGACCATTTTAATTGCTTCTCTGTTCTTGCTGTAAGGTACTGTTTTTAACAAACTGATTAGTTTCTATAGAAACCATGACACAACTAAAGTAAATTGAAGATAAAAGTAATTACTAAAATCCAACTAGTGGTCTATTATCAATGCTGCGTTCTGATTGGTTGAGCTACTAGTAGGCTATTTGTTATAGCCCACAAGTAGCGAAAAGCACCGGCTTTGAAAACCAAAACAATAGGCCTTTTGCAACAGTTGGTCACGTGACGTGTTTTTCAAGAACACACTGATTAATCATTGGTAATGCAAAATGTTATCAGAAATGGAAAGAACAGTTCCAAATAAGCTTACATGCAAATTTTCAGGTTTATATCTTTTAAGGGGGAATTTTTATGGACTTTTGAAACAGTTGATCAGGCTATGCCCTTTCAATCTTCAGAACTTATGTTTTAGTAGATCCATCAGAAACTGTACCTTATGTTTATGGGGTAAATATCGCAAACGAAGATCTACCTACTGGTGTACCAGGGAGATACACCAGTATGGCGGCACCAAACTGGGCTCTGTAAATTTGCGCAAAACAAATATCACTTACGTGAAGTTTACATTGCCTGAGTATTGACGAGCTGGAAGATCTAAATCTTTCAACTGAAGTACTTCACTTATGTTCTCGAGAATGCTACGAGGATTTCAAGAATGTATTCATGAAAAGAATACAATTCTATGTATCATCCATCTCAGGCGTAAAGGAAAAACTAGTGAGCATTTACGATTATATTGATTAGCCACGGCCATGTCCTAGTTACTCTGTTTCACTTCGTTTTTTTTTTCTCGAAAACAAACCAGCACTGTTTTTAATTTACCGAAGAAAAAAATTCCCTTGTCTATGATATTTTCGCAACGTTTGGTTATGGTCTTCATCAATGCCTTGAAAAAAATACAAGAATTTCAACAAATGATAGTTTGATAGTTTCAGGTTGACCTCCAGTATTACGAACTGAGAGGTAACTTTCAACACATCGCATGCTCAAAATTATAATATATCTCACTGGTTTTGTTATCTTATTTTTCTCAGAATTTTTTTCAAATTTATAACTCTTAAGTACGGCCCATGTTCAAATGTAAATTCTTAATTAATGGTTTCCTCAAAATTTTTTAATGTGAATTCGAGAGTTTGGTTTTCCAAGTTGGTCAGTATGTGAATTCCTATTACTGGTTTTCACGTGTTGTTTGTCTCAGAAAAATGTTTTATGTTAGAAGTAATAATGTTAATTCTGCAAATTTGGTTTTTCCAAGTGGTAACTCTACGGTACAACCCATGCTCGGCACGTATATTTTGATTGCTGGTTTTCTCATATTGTTTTTAATGTTAGTTCTGAGAATTTGGTTTTAAAAAGTGGTGACTCGTAAGTGCATCCCTTGCTCAAAATGCATATTCTTAGTTCAAGTTTTCTCATAATGTTGTGAATCTTGATTTTGAGAGCGAGGGAGAGAGATGAAAAAGAATATTTCATCAACACTATTTTGAAACCTTGTCAACAAATAAATTTATGTTCGTGCTAGTTACAATTAATAACTACATAAATTTTTAGAAAACAGTAGCGAGTTGATGTGGTTTAGAATTTTTGCATTTTCTTAGAAAATGAGAATTCCCATGTAACAGCCTAATATGGGTTGTATTGTTAGCACTTCTAAGAATCACGGATAGTGCTTTCTAACTTGGTGAATAGTAAAAGGGAACTATTAAAACCGGAATAAACGATTATCAAAGAATCTTTCTAATGACTTTTTATGTCGTGGTATTCTACTTTTCAATGTTTTTAGACATTTCATTCTAAGAAAGCAAAATGAAAAGTATAAGATGTTCCTTCATACAATAACCCCCACGCGAAAATGATCTAAGCCAACAAAACTGAGTTCGTCCCAAAGTCCTTTCAAACAAACTGTATCTCATAATGATTATGGTCGAAGAAAGACACTAGAACTGTATTTAATTTCACTGAAAAAGTACAGTACAAGTGTATTTTTTTATGTAAACGTTATGGTAGCTTGCGGAAACAGCCGTCCTTCTTCTACTCGGGCCGGGAGCGAAGAAGGACGGCTGTTTTCGCAGGTTAACGTTATGGCATTTTGTGCACGACAACACAACAGTACGCAGTAATGTTACAAAACTTGAAAGTCTATCAATTTTGCAATCAGGATTTCTAACACTCTTGAACTGTTAAGAAATCCGAGTTAAGATTTTTTTGCCATAGTCATCGGAGGGCAGAAGTGAAGCTCTGCACACTGTTATCCAAAATTCAATTAAAGCTGATGAAATTTAAGGTTATTGAATACATTCTGAAACTTAGGAAAAGTCCTTCAACACATCTTTGGTCATTCTGAAGCAAATAAAAACGGCAGCAACTTTGGTTATTTAATCACCTCGGTGTATGTACGATTATTTGATGGACAGATAACTTAATCACTCCAAAAACTTGTTCTTAGTTAGAACTGAGTTGAACCGTAATAACCAATGATCTGGCCTTCACAAATTAAAACAATCGATCTGGAGAAACTATGCGCTAGTCAGTTAACTAAGTCTCAGAAAAAGTTTTATTTTAGAAGTAATAAACGACATTGTCCTCATAGTCAATGGATTAGAAGTTCTTAATTAGATTCTAGCTATATGAATTTCAAAAACGTGTTCCGTCTAAAACAATAAAACACACAACAGAGCCATAAACTGAAGCATTCTGCTAATGGATTTATCTGTAAATAAAATAAGTAAAACTTAAGTGCCACCAAATCGTAAGAGCTTCGGTAGTGTAGCAGTTCTCGAAAGCTTGTAATTCTCTTTGTCGTCATTGCATCAGCTGCTATTGTTTTGGGACTAACTGAAATTCTCTAACCTTTCAAAGCTCTAAATTTTTCAATACCCTTAGTTAAACGCAAGCTGGAAGATTTTTTAATCAACAGCTATTAGCTTCTTCCTTTCCCCTTTTATTTCCTTCGTCTTTGATCGAACTCTTCTGTCGCACCTAACTGAATCGTCTTGTCCTCAATTTGTT
>JAHPZR010016115.1:0-11108 GCA_019787425.1 Platygyra sinensis | reverse complement strand
ACTATTGGACACCTTTGGAACTCTTTTATGTTGTTGTAAAACATATATGAGAATTAGCTCGGGTTATTCTTCAAGTGGTTTTTGAGGCCCCACTGAAAAACTCTGATTTTACCTAAAACCTAACGAAAATTAAACGATGAACTTGTGTGTGTTGTACCAGGGCAGGTGGGTATAGGCATTTAAGTCCTTTAATTTATAATAAAATTTCCATATAACGTGCGCTCTGATTGGCCGAAACAGCGTGCTTTATCAGATATTAGAGATCGGGTTGATGACATTAAGCTGGCTTTCAAATTTTTGCTGCGAGAATTTCTTCAACTTTAAAAACATCCCTTGTGCAGGACTCAGACTAAAGTAATGTAAATGAGCTATTTGTCAGCAGTAAATATGGCTCACAGAGACTATTGTTACCAATAGTAGTGTAAAAACTGTACGAAAATAACAAGGTTTGCTAGATTCCAACAAAACACATAGCGAAATAAACAAATTCTCAACCTAGCAAATTCTTCGATGAAAGACATCAGAATATATTACGAAGGCAGAATTATGTTGAAGAAGTAAAACAACGACAGAGAATATCATAGAGTTGTCTCTGTTTATGATGAGAAGCTTTATTTTTGTAAAAATGCCCAAACAGCACTTACGTGCAGTGTAGTAATGCTCGCTTGCTTAGTAGCGATGGCTCCGGTCATTTCAGCGAAGTGAACCTCAACAATTTAATATCATCGCTCACCCAACAAGTAATCAGTTGAAAGCTTGTTGCTGTGCTCAGAGTTGAACAAGTGGGAGCAGTCTACTGACGCTTTCCAACTTTGGCGCTAGTTCATGCAATCCCCAAGTTGCTCCAACCGGGTGAAAGCCATAAATAACTGTAGCTTCTTTGAGTTCTTTGTAATACAACTCAGCATTTCGCATTTTCATTATCCGCAAGCTTTGAGCTCCTGTAGTAATTTCCATTGGAAAAGTACAGGTTTTCATGAGCCACAATGCGGCCGGATTCCTCAGGGCTACCAACCTTTACCTGCATTTACGTCCTGATTAAACTGGTTAAACTATTTAAAAAAAACTTGGAAAGCATTTTTTCTCTCAAAAGCAACTCGAAAGTGAAAGCTTAGCTGAAGTCCAGTTTGTGATTGACAGCTGTCATCTTGTTAGCCAATTAAATAATTATTATTCTAACAATTCTAACAAGGATTGTGATTGGCTTATTTTAGCATGCTTTATCAGAGATTAGTTCAGGGCTGACGCCACTTTTGCTCCTTTGGAAAATAGTTTGCCTTGAAAATTCAGCGAATGTGTGGGGAAATTATTGGATTCTTTATCATAAAACAAATAAAGAAGCCTCGACTGTGCTCTGTTTTGTTGTAAAGCACTTAGGAAGGGGTAGAGTACTCAAGAAGTGGAGAAAAACACTCAACTGCGTCTCATGTTTTCCCCTACTCTTCTTTGGTGCTCTACTACTACCTGTGTGCTTTAAAACAGAACAAAGCACAGTCAAGGCTTCTTTTTTTGTTAAAAAGCGAATTATTTTTTTCACTTTGTTTCGACTTTCTGCTATTGGCAGTCTGTGACTCACTAAAAGACCCACTTGCGATATTTAGCTGGATTGCAGGGTAGAATGTTTAAGCTAATTAATTTTACCCAGTAAATAGGTGGAATTTTCCCAAGAGAATTCTTTTTTAGACATCACACTACATGTAAAAACAATATGTATCCTCAGTTCTCTTGTTCTTTTTTCACTTTGTATCTTTTTGGTGTCATGTTAAACATACTGTTCATCATCAGAGAGATCAACTCTGATATGCCTATCTATATATAAACAGAACAAATGCTGGAAAAATCAAATGCCCCGAGCAGGATTCGAACCCACTACACCCCGATCTCATGGAAGGTGCTCTAACCACTGAGCTACCGAGGAAACCACAGTGGAGTGAGTCGAATATTAGCTACAAAGGAACATCGATTGCCAGACATTTGCTCCCAGACCTCTCGGGCTGGGAATTACTTCTGTTGATCGTCGAGACGAAAGCTCATCGGACCAGATGTTATAGACCAATACACATTGAATGTAATACGACATATTTCGAACAATGTTCATCATCAGAGAGATCAATTCTGATATGCCTATGTATATATAAACAGAACAAATGCTGGAAAAAATCAAATGCCCCGAGCGGGATTCGAACCCACGACACCCCAATCTCATGGAAGGTGCTCTAACCACTGAGCTACCAAGGCAACCACAGTGGAGTGAGTCAAATATTAGCTACAAAGGAACATCGATTGCCAGACATACTGTAACCATATAATGATGGAAGCTCTACCCTAAATTGGTTTTAAGACTTTTGCAAACACTTTGTCTGCTTTCGGAAGGCGTGACGCATCATTTACACAGCAGATTGAAGGTCAGACGACAGAAGTTCACAGATGCAAATCTTTTTTAAAGGTTTCTGTCGTTTATCCTTGGTATAAATCCACCGTAAACTAAAAAGATGGCGGCTGTGCATTTTACCACAATACCTTGCAAACCAAACTAAGCCCACTGGGCATATAGAAAGATAATTATGGTTTAACGGCTGTCCTTCCTGTACTTACAGCATTGGTCTTGTCGAATTTGAATGACTTAGATTTTTTCTTTGTGTTTTCATACACTCTTTTGGAGTTTTCTTGCGCAAAGCATTATAGGTAAATGTACCAGTCGCCATCTTTTTCCTTATGGTGGATTGCTAAGCAATGTGGGTGGACTCTGGTCAGCAGTTTTTCTGCCATTATCGGCGCATAAACTGATGAACAAGATTGTCGAGGAAAGTCAGAAGTTAGCGAATCCTATTTGGCAGGGATACGAAAAGACAAGTTCGGTGGCACCAGTTTGCCGCTATCCACCATGGTTCCACGAAGAGGTTTCAAAGGAGAGAAAAAAAGTAGAAAAACCCTAAGACTTGTAAATGCTGCTGTGTCAGGATTGCCAGCGGAAATCTTTCTTGCGATCAATGTGGTGGTTTTTGTCGGCGCAGTTTAGTATACCTTGATTTACCTTCCATTGTACCTTCCCAGCTTTAAGTGGGCACGTTCTGCATTAGAAGGTTGGAAAAAGGCGCCTGCTCACATTTACTTTGTAGTACTGTTTTCTATATTCAACTGAAGTAAATGCAACTCTGTAACTTTACTTATACATGTACATAGTTGAACAGGTTGAATTGTTTAGAACTGCAGTGCCGTTAATGTGAAATGTACACATTATCCGTTTGTCACGCAATAATCTAATTTTACAAAAAAAGATTGAGTCATTCCTTGTAAGGAGGTACTTTGAGTGCTCAAATAAACTCATTTTATGATTTTATTTTACTTGAAAAGAAGCATATTGACCTACAGAACAAAAAAATTTGATAATGAAAAATTTAAACGTCTTTACTTCAGCAGACTCTCTTGGCGTCAGAAAAACACGCAAACAGTCTATTGTTTACATCTTGCTGATGTTTTCGTTAAAATCGGTTATTTCAGCAGCGCGCTAAAAACCACTCGAAAAATATCCCAACTAATTTTGTTATATGTTTTACTTCAACATAAAATTGTTAAGTACAAGGAACTAGTAAAACAAGGACTTCAAATGCCCATACGGGATTGCCCCCCATTGTTTTTTCCTTTATTTCGTCATGGTTTAGTTAAAATCGGGATTTTTCAGCTGGGCCTCAAAAATCACTCAAAGAATAACCCTTGTTTTACAAAAACATAAAAGTGTTTCAAAGGCAAAGTTTCAAGGAATTTGGAGTTATGGCACATGTAGAAAAATATCTCTGAATTTTATTTGTATTGGTCTATAACATCTGGTCCGATGAGCTTTCGTCTCGACGATCAACAGAAGTAATTCCCAGCCCGAGAGGTCTGGGAGCAAATGTCTGGCAATCGATGTTCCTTTGTAGCTAATATTCGACTCACTCCACTGTGGTTTCCTCGGTAGCTCAGTGGTTAGAGCACCTTCCATGAGATCGGGGTGTAGTGGGTTCGAATCCTGCTCGGGGCATTTGATTTTTCCAGCATTTGTTCTGTTTATATATAGATAGGCATATCAGAGTTGATCTCTCTGATGATGAACAGTATGTTTAACATGACACCAAAAAGATACAAAGTGAAAAAAGAACAAGAGAACTGAGGATACATATTGTTTTTACATGTAGTGTGATGTCTAAAAAAGAATTCTCTTGGGAAAATTCCACCTATTTACTGGGTAAAATTAATTAGCTTAAACATTCTACCCTGCAATCCAGCTAAATATCGCAAGTGGGTCTTTTAGTGAGTCACAGACTGCCAATAGCAGAAAGTCGAAACAAAGTGAAAAAAATAATTCGCTTTTTAACAAAAAAAGAAGCCTTGACTGTGCTTTGTTCTGTTTTAAAGCACACAGGTAGTAGTAGAGCACCAAAGAAGAGTAGGGGAAAACATGAGACGCAGTTGAGTGTTTTTCTCCACTTCTTGAGTACTCTACCCTTCCTAAGTGCTTTACAACAAAACAGAGCACAGTCGAGGCTTCTTTATTTGTTTTATGATAAAGAATCCAATAATTTCCCCACACATTCGCTGAATTTTCAAGGCAAACTATTTTCCAAAGGAGCAAAAGTGGCGTCAGCCCTGAACTAATCTCTGATAAAGCATGCTAAAATAAGCCAATCACAATCCTTGTTAGAATTGTTAGAATAATAATTATTTAATTGGCTAACAAGATGACAGCTGTCAATCACAAACTGGACTTCAGCTAAGCTTTCACTTCGAGTTGCTTTTGAGAGAAAAAATGCTTTCCAAGTTTTTTTTAAATAGTTTAACCAGTTTAATCAGGACGTAAATGCAGGTAAAGGTTGGTAGCCCTGAGGAATCCGGCCGCATTGTGGCTCATGAAAACCTGTACTTTTCCAATGGAAATTACTACAGGAGCTCAAAGCTTGCGGATAATGAAAATGCGAAATGCTGAGTTGTATTACAAAGAACTCAAAGAAGCTACAGTTATTTATGGCTTTCACCCGGTTGGAGCAACTTGGGGATTGCATGAACTAGCGCCAAAGTTGGAAAGCGTCAGTAGACTGCTCCCACTTGTTCAACTCTGAGCACAGCAACAAGCTTTCAACTGATTACTTGTTGGGTGAGCGATGATATTAAATTGTTGAGGTTCACTTCGCTGAAATGACCGGAGCCATCGCTACTAAGCAAGCGAGCATTACTACACTGCACGTAAGTGCTGTTTGGGCATTTTTACAAAAATAAGCTTCTCATCATAAACAGAGACAACTCTATGATATTCTCTGTCGTTGTTTTACTTCTTCAACATAATTCTGCCTTCGTAATATATTCTGATGTCTTTCATCGAAGAATTTGCTAGGTTGAGAATTTGTTTATTTCGCTATGTGTTTTGTTGGAATCTAGCAAACCTTGTTATTTTCGTACAGTTTTTGTGACACTACTATTGGTAACAATAGTCCCTTGTGCAGGCCAGACTAAGTTAATGCTGACAAATAGCTCATTTAGCATTACTTTAGTCTGAGTCCTGCACAAGGGATGTTGTTACAAGTTGAGAAAGTTCTCGCAGCAAAAACTGTACGAAAATAACAAGGTTTGCTAGATTCCAACAAAACACATAGCGAAATAAACAAATTCTCAACCTAGCAAATTCTTCGATGAAAGACATCAGAATATATTACGAAGGCAGAATTATGTTGAAGAAGTAAAACAACGACAGAGAATATCATAGAGTTGTCTCTGTTTATGATGAGAAGCTTATTTTTGTAAAAATGCCCAAACAGCACTTACGTGCAGTGTAGTAATGCTCGCTTGCTTAGTAGCGATGGCTCCGGTCATTTCAGCGAAGTGAACCTCAACAATTTAATATCATCGCTCACCCAACAAGTAATCAGTTGAAAGCTTGTTGCTGTGCTCAGAGTTGAACAAGTGGGAGCAGTCTACTGACGCTTTCCAACTTTGGCGCTAGTTCATGCAATCCCCAAGTTGCTCCAACCGGGTGAAAGCCATAAATAACTGTAGCTTCTTTGAGTTCTTTGTAATACAACTCAGCATTTCGCATTTTCATTATCCGCAAGCTTTGAGCTCCTGTAGTAATTTCCATTGGAAAAGTACAGGTTTTCATGAGCCACAATGCGGCCGGATTCCTCAGGGCTACCAACCTTTACCTGCATTTACGTCCTGATTAAACTGGTTAAACTATTTAAAAAAAACTTGGAAAGCATTTTTTCTCTCAAAAGCAACTCGAAGTGAAAGCTTAGCTGAAGTCCAGTTTGTGATTGACAGCTGTCATCTTGTTAGCCAATTAAATAATTATTATTCTAACAATTCTAACAAGGATTGTGATTGGCTTATTTTAGCATGCTTTATCAGAGATTAGTTCAGGGCTGACGCCACTTTTGCTCCTTTGGAAAATAGTTTGCCTTGAAAAATTCAGCGAATGTGTGGGGAAATTATTGGATTCTTTATCATAAAACAAATAAAGAAGCCTCGACTGTGCTCTGTTTTGTTGTAAAGCACTTAGGAAGGGTAGAGTACTCAAGAAGTGGAGAAAAACACTCAACTGCGTCTCATGTTTTCCCCTACTCTTCTTTGGTGCTCTACTACTACCTGTGTGCTTTAAAACAGAACAAAGCACAGTCAAGGCTTCTTTTTTTGTTAAAAAGCGAATTATTTTTTTCACTTTGTTTCGACTTTCTGCTATTGGCAGTCTGTGACTCACTAAAAGACCCACTTGCGATATTTAGCTGGATTGCAGGGTAGAATGTTTAAGCTAATTAATTTTACCCAGTAAATAGGTGGAATTTTCCCAAGAGAATTCTTTTTTAGACATCACACTACATGTAAAAACAATATGTATCCTCAGTTCTCTTGTTCTTTTTTCACTTTGTATCTTTTTGGTGTCATGTTAAACATACTGTTCATCATCAGAGAGATCAACTCTGATATGCCTATCTATATATAAACAGAACAAATGCTGGAAAAATCAAATGCCCCGAGCAGGATTCGAACCCACTACACCCCGATCTCATGGAAGGTGCTCTAACCACTGAGCTACCGAGGAAACCACAGTGGAGTGAGTCGAATATTAGCTACAAAGGAACATCGATTGCCAGACATTTGCTCCCAGACCTCTCGGGCTGGGAATTACTTCTGTTGATCGTCGAGACGAAAGCTCATCGGACCAGATGTTATAGACCAATACAAATAAAATTCAGAGATATTTTTCTACATGTGCCATAACTCCAAATTCCTTGAAACTTTGCCTTTGAAACACTTTTATGTTTTTGTAAAACAAGGGTTATTCTTTGAGTGATTTTTGAGGCCCAGCTGAAAAATCCCGATTTTAACTAAACCATGACGAAATAAAGGAAAAAACAATGGGGGGCAATCCCGTATGGGCATTTGAAGTCCTTGTTTTACTAGTTCCTTGTACTTAACAATTTTATGTTGAAGTAAAACATATAACAAAATTAGTTGGGATATTTTTCGAGTGGTTTTTAGCGCGCTGCTGAAATAACCGATTTTAACGAAAACATCAGCAAGATGTAAACAATAGACTGTTTGCGTGTTTTTCTGACGCCAAGAGAGTCTGCTGAAGTAAAGACGTTTAAATTTTTCATTATCAAATTTTTTTGTTCTGTAGGTCAATATGCTTCTTTTCAAGTAAAATAAAATCATAAAATGAGTTTATTTGAGCACTCAAAAGTACCTCCTTACAAGGAATGACTCAATCTTTTTTTGTAAAATTAGATTATTGCGTGACAAACGGATAATGTGTACATTTCACATTAACGGCACTGCAGTTCTAAACAATTCAACCTGTTCAACTATGTACATGTATAAGTAAAGTTACAGAGTTGCATTTACTTCAGTTGAATATAGAAAACAGTACTACAAAGTAAATGTGAGCAGGCGCCTTTTTCCAACCTTCTAATGCAGAACGTGCCCACTTAAAGCTGGGAAGGTACAATGGAAGGTAAATCAAGGTATACTAAACTGCGCCGACAAAAACCACCACATTGATCGCAAGAAAGATTTCCGCTGGCAATCCTGACACAGCAGCATTTACAAGTCTTAGGGTTTTTCTACTTTTTTTCTCTCCTTTGAAACCTCTTCGTGGAACCATGGTGGATAGCGGCAAACTGGTGCCACCGAACTTGTCTTTTCGTATCCCTGCCAAATAGGATTCGCTAACTTCTGACTTTCCTCGACAATCTTGTTCATCAGTTTATGCGCCGATAATGGCAGAAAAACTGCTGACCAGAGTCCACCCACATTGCTTAGCAATCCACCATAAGGAAAAAGATGGCGACTGGTACATTTACCTATAATGCTTTGCGCAAGAAAACTCCAAAAGAGTGTATGAAAACACAAAGAAAAAATCTAAGTCATTCAAATTCGACAAGACCAATGCTGTAAGTACAGGAAGGACAGCCGTTAAACCATAATTATCTTTCTATATGCCCAGTGGGCTTAGTTTGGTTTGCAAGGTATTGTGGTAAAATGCACAGCCGCCATCTTTTTAGTTTACGGTGGATTTATACCAAGGATAAACGACAGAAACCTTTAAAAAAGATTTGCATCTGTGAACTTCTGTCGTCTGACCTTCAATCTGCTGTGTAAATGATGCGTCACGCCTTCCGAAAGCAGACAAAGTGTTTGCAAAAGTCTTAAAACCAATTTAGGGTAGAGCTTCCATCATTATATGGTTACAGTATGTCTGGCAATCGATGTTCCTTTGTAGCTAATATTTGACTCACTCCACTGTGGTTGCCTTGGTAGCTCAGTGGTTAGAGCACCTTCCATGAGATTGGGGTGTCGTGGGTTCGAATCCCGCTCGGGGCATTTGATTTTTTCCAGCATTTGTTCTGTTTATATATACATAGGCATATCAGAATTGATCTCTCTGATGATGAACATTGTTCGAAATATGTCGTATTACATTCAATGTGTATTGGTCTATAACATCTGGTCCGATGAGCTTTCGTCTCGACGATCAACAGAAGTAATTCCCAGCCCGAGAGGTCTGGGAGCAAATGTCTGGCAATCGATGTTCCTTTGTAGCTAATATTCGACTCACTCCACTGTGGTTTCCTCGGTAGCTCAGTGGTTAGAGCACCTTCCATGAGATCGGGGTGTAGTGGGTTCGAATCCTGCTCGGGGCATTTGATTTTTCCAGCATTTGTTCTGTTTATATATAGATAGGCATATCAGAGTTGATCTCTCTGATGATGAACAGTATGTTTAACATGACACCAAAAAGATACAAAGTGAAAAAAGAACAAGAGAACTGAGGATACATATTGTTTTTACATGTAGTGTGATGTCTAAAAAAGAATTCTCTTGGGAAAATTCCACCTATTTACTGGGTAAAATTAATTAGCTTAAACATTCTACCCTGCAATCCAGCTAAATATCGCAAGTGGGTCTTTTAGTGAGTCACAGACTGCCAATAGCAGAAAGTCGAAACAAAGTGAAAAAAAATAATTCGCTTTTTAACAAAAAAAGAAGCCTTGACTGTGCTTTGTTCTGTTTTAAAGCACACAGGTAGTAGTAGAGCACCAAAGAAGAGTAGGGGAAAACATGAGACGCAGTTGAGTGTTTTTCTCCACTTCTTGAGTACTCTACCCCTTCCTAAGTGCTTTACAACAAAACAGAGCACAGTCGAGGCTTCTTTATTTGTTTTATGATAAAGAATCCAATAATTTCCCCACACATTCGCTGAATTTTCAAGGCAAACTATTTTCCAAAGGAGCAAAAGTGGCGTCAGCCCTGAACTAATCTCTGATAAAGCATGCTAAAATAAGCCAATCACAATCCTTGTTAGAATTGTTAGAATAATAATTATTTAATTGGCTAACAAGATGACAGCTGTCAATCACAAACTGGACTTCAGCTAAGCTTTCACTTTCGAGTTGCTTTTGAGAGAAAAAATGCTTTCCAAGTTTTTTTTAAATAGTTTAACCAGTTTAATCAGGACGTAAATGCAGGTAAAGGTTGGTAGCCCTGAGAATCCGGCCGCATTGTGGCTCATGAAAACCTGTACTTTTCCAATGGAAATTACTACAGGAGCTCAAAGCTTGCGGATAATGAAAATGCGAAATGCTGAGTTGTATTACAAAGAACTCAAAGAAGCTACAGTTATTTATGGCTTTCACCCGGTTGGAGCAACTTGGGGATTGCATGAACTAGCGCCAAAGTTGGAAAGCGTCAGTAGACTGCTCCCACTTGTTCAACTCTGAGCACAGCAACAAGCTTTCAACTGATTACTTGTTGGGTGAGCGATGATATTAAATTGTTGAGGTTCACTTCGCTGAAATGACCGGAGCCATCGCTACTAAGCAAGCGAGCATTACTACACTGCACGTAAGTGCTGTTTGGGCATTTTACAAAAATAAAGCTTCTCATCATAAACAGAGACAACTCTATGATATTCTCTGTCGTTGTTTTACTTCTTCAACATAATTCTGCCTTCGTAATATATTCTGATGTCTTTCATCGAAGAATTTGCTAGGTTGAGAATTTGTTTATTTCGCTATGTGTTTTGTTGGAATCTAGCAAACCTTGTTATTTTCGTACAGTTTTTACACTACTATTGGTAACAATAGTCTCTGTGAGCCATATTTACTGCTGACAAATAGCTCATTTACATTACTTTAGTCTGAGTCCTGCACAAGGGATGTTTTTAAAGTTGAAGAAATTCTCGCAGCAAAAATTTGAAAGCCAGCTTAATGTCATCAACCCGATCTCTAATATCTGATAAAGCACGCTGTTTCGGCCAATCAGAGCGCACGTTATATGGAAATTTTATTATAAATTAAAGGACTTAAATGCCTATACCCACCTGCCCTGGTACAACACACACAAGTTCATCGTTTAATTTTCGTTAGGTTTTAGGTAAAATCAGAGTTTTTCAGTGGGGCCTCAAAAACCACTTGAAGAATAACCCGAGCTAATTCTCATATATGTTTTACAACAACATAAAGAGTTCCAAAGGTGTCCAATAGTTTTAACAATGACTTTGAATGTTTATTTCATTTCTATACGTTGCAATCTTTATGTGTTAAATTCGGGTGATTTCTGGTCAGCGGTCGTTACTG
>JAHPZR010016112.1:15000-34044 GCA_019787425.1 Platygyra sinensis | reverse complement strand
TAGTATTTTCTACGAAAACCGAAAACCAGATGCTAAAAAACGAAAAATCCGCAAACCGCATTGAACACCAAAACCGAAAAACCGAAGTCTTTTGACACAAAAACCGAAAAACCGATCAAAAAAAATATCCAAAACCGCAAAACCGAAAATCCCAGTGCCCCCCTCACTACTGAGCAGAGTTATCCCGTAAATCGATACTGAATACGACACACTTTTAAAGCTCAAGGAAAACATGGCGAGCAATCCAGTCAAAGACATAAATGAAAGAGAAGTTACACCAGCGGCTGAAGAACCACTGGAACTTGGTGACGATATTTTAAGAGGTTAGTGTCAACATTACCACAAGCTGATTGAAGAATCTCTTTAACTTCGTTGTTTGTCGTCGTAATTCAGATCACCCGTTAAACCTAACGCGGCTGCCATTTTTACAGACAGAAGTTGGAAATCTTACCAATTAAGGTTCATCTCTATGCTTTTCTGTCAAACGATAGCAATATTTTAACATCTCGTTTTAACCGAAGACGAAGTCTGTGTTTGAGCTTAGTGACCCATCAGGCCGGCGTTTATTTCTGTTTTCTTTAGCATGTAGTGGATAGCGACTGGGAGTATTTCTTCACCTCCCTGGATTGGATACTAGTCCATCGAAAAGTTTGTAAAAAAATAAGTACAAGACAGGTAGAACATGAGACATAGTTGCTTTGTATTTTTTACCAAAAGCATTTCAATTCTTATTTTAGCAAAGGCAGAGGTTTACAGAAATCAAGGCAATGAAGAATACACGAAAAGAAATTTAAAAATGCTGTTCACTTCTACACGGAAGGAATTAAAACGAACTGCAAGGATAAAGAGCTGAAGGCCAAGTTGTACAGTAACAGAGCCTTAGCACATTTTTATTTAGGTGAGAACTGTTACTTAACGTTTATATCATGTTAAATTGACGTCATAGAATTCAAAACGTCCGGTGGGGGGCCCATCTTGGATTTAAGTATATTTTTCCAGAAAATCTGTAACTGGACTTTGAAAAATATGGAACTGTTCATAAATGTACATGACCAAACAACTGAAACGCCAAAATGCTTCCAAAAAGTCCGAAATTTTGGGTTCAATATTCTGTTTCAGCTTAACCAGTTATGCCAAATTAATTGTTATTACTCTGTAATTTCTTTGCATCTACGTTCCTCAACAGGAAACTATCATGAATCACTGAGTGATTCAAAACGTGCCACAGAGCTACAACCAACTTATCTCAAGGCGATTGTGGGAGGTAAGCATTAACTAATTACTATATATACTTAATATCCTTAAATAATAATAACAACAACAACAACAAACCTTTATTTCACCTCGGATTTAAAATAGCCATAGAAAATGCTAAAATAAATAAAAAGAATAATAACATCAGTGAAACGCACGTTACGTCAAAAGGGAGATTATCAGTTAAGAAGACTGGCGCTAAAAAGGTACAGTCAACTCTCCGCTAACGGACACTCTCGTAAGCGGACAGCTCTACTTACGGACGGCTTTTTAAATCCCCGTTTTTACCTCTCAGTCAAACTTTCTATTTACACATTCCCGTAAACGGACACTCTCTCGTATGCGGACGCGGACACTTTTGAAAATGAAAATTGGATTTTTCTTTTGTTTACGCTCTCTCGTAAGCGGACACACCATGTACGTAATTGACTCTTGGCAATGAAATTTGTCTTTAATTTGCAATAAATCAACAAAAATATGACCTTTAACAGAGCAACAGAACAGCGGGGATCGCTTTTTACAAATTTCAAAGGCAAAGCAAGCTGTCCGTTCGTTGCTATTTTTGTCTACACAATAAAACACAATTAACACCCGTTAATTAACTCTCCCGTAAGCGGACATCCACCCTATTTTTCTTTGGTGTCCGCTTACGGGAATAATTTTCGTAAGCGGACAGCTCTACTAACGGACACGTTTTTCAATTCCCGAGGGTGTCCGCTTACGAGAGAGTTGACTGTAATAGGGGAGTTGTTTTGAAATGTTAGGTTGCCAATGTTGTTCTAACTGCGCACAGTGTGAAAGAACAAACAAATTAAATACAAACGATAATCCGGTAGTTTTGATGGCATTTTTTTCACTACATTACTCCTTGCACAAATCTCAAAATCTTAGCACTAAAAAGCCATTAGTTAAATTATTACTACAGTCGAACCTTCGGTTGCGACCACCTCTCGTAAGCCACCACCTCTCCTCAGCGACCAGTTTTCCAAAATACCACAATTTTCTAACCGTCAAATCGCTATATTTGGAACCTCCTGTAAGTTAAGTGGCCACCTCTCGTAAGCGACCGCGACCACTTTTAGAGCTAAAAGTTTGAAAATCTCTTTTGTTTTTAACCTCCCATGAGCGACCAGTGGACAGATAATTGAACGGAAATTGGATAATAGGGTGTTTTAACATTATCGCATTCCTGGATATTACAATAGACGGAAACTTCTCAATGGGAAGTACTGTATTTTTTCTAAAAATCAACTTTCACATGAATTTAAACCAGGGATAAGTCTCATCATTCACCTTATGCTTATGAGGCAAAATTTGGACCCAATATGGTCTAAGCTCTCGTAAGCGACCACCTCCCGTGAGCGACCACCTGGGAGTGACATTTCTGGCGGTCGCTTACGGGAGGTTTAACTGTTTCTGTTTCTGTCTTGTCGTCAGGAGCGAGTGCCTGTGTTCAGCTGAGTCAGTTTAAAGAAGCCATCACGTGGTGTGATAAGGGATTAGCAGTATCCTTTGATAACAATTCTGAGTCAGATTTTTCAAAACACAACCGTATTTCCGGGAATTCAATGTATAACTTGATATATATTTCTAGTTTCTAGTCTTTTTTATCTAATTTTATTGTATTTCATTTTCTCATTATTGTAAGGCCCAGTCCATTTTGAAGGTGATGTAATTGGTTTTATCTTTGTAAAATAATTTCGCAATTCGCTTATGTCTAAGCGCGACGATTTTATTAATAAACCAGACTTTATTTCTCCTTTATCCTAAAAACGTTATTTAATCAGTCAACATATGAGATCTTGATTCACACATTTTTGTTTACAGAGGGGAAAATTACAGGAGATGATAAATTTTATTCGACCAAAGGTCCTTTGTTGTAAATTTAATTAACTCCTTACGCTAAATTCAATTCAAAGTTAAACAGTTTTCGACTATTTCTTTGTTGTATTTTCAGTTTTTATACTACCATTTTCGAGCTACCATGAACGGCAAACTTTTTTTCCGCGTTGTTACATGCTTAAAACGTTCAAACTGTTGCGTTTTAGAGGGGTTTACATGTCAAATTTTGACAGGTCTGCCTCAAATTGCCTCAATTGAGGCGAACCTGTCAAAATTTGACATGTAAACCCCTCTAAAACGTAACAGTTTGATAGACAAACTTGAACGTTTAAGCATGTAACAACGCGGAAAAAAGTTTGTCATTCACGGTAGCTCGAAAATGGTAGTATCAGTGTTACAGCACTTAACTCTAAGAAGCTTGACGAAAATAACGACGTCTTAATGGCAATAAAGGCCACGTCTCTTATCGGTAACATAGATTTACAAAAGAAAGACGGAAAGGAAGTCAAGGAAGAGTTGGAAGCCTTATTTGCGAAAGGAAAGGTAAAGAGTTTATACCTTAGCAGTGATCCTCGATTTATTATTTGACACATTATTCCCGATCTGCAATCTCAGAGATCTTAAAAGTGACATCGTACAATACTCAAGTAAAAACACCCGTAAGCCCTTCTGCAAAAATCCCTGGAGGGTCTGGAATGAGGCTTATCCAGTGACACAAATTTTACTTACTTCAGCCGATCTGTCTTTGCGTCATATACACTCATTTTTATTCCTCATGAACACGACGAGGCGCCAGATCAGCGGGAGAACTGGGTACCATGTCTAGAAATGGCTCTAACCCTTTCAGTCCCAACTACGCATACACGAGCGCTTAGTGGTCGCTGAATGTTCGTGCTCCGGCTTTGTACCAACTGTGACGTCATCAATTTAAACGTCACCAGCTGCAGATATTCTTGATAAGCAGTTGGTAGAACTAGGATAGATCTATCCGCATAACAGTCGAATTAGGGTATCGATGGGATTCTGACGTAACAAATTAAAAAACAATGTTATCAGTTTTGACGCAAAAATGATGGCAAAATGGCCCGTTATACCTATAATTGATCAAGGTCCCATTTCCAGGCTTTTTACCCAACTTTTTACGCAGCCAGAAAGAATATAAAACACAAAAGGTAGCGAGAGTAAGAGAGCCGAGAAGAAGAAAAGGAAGGGGCAAGAAATTTTGGCTTCTGCGCATCCGCCAAATTTAAATTTGTGCATTTTTTTATCTAATCTTCTGAAATCCTTTTGGTAAAAAAAACTTTTACAGCAAAACCAACTGACGCCCACTTAGTTTCGTGGCTGCCCAAAAGACTGATTTAACGGTTAAAAACGGCAATTTGGAGAAAATTTGAGAGATTAGGAAGGAACCCACCGTAAAAGTTCGAGTAACCAAGATCGACCATTTACACCGTATCGCGAAATCCTGTGCGACTGCTTTAAATATCTTCTCAAAAGAATTAAGTGATTTCTAACAGCACCAAAAGCCGAAAACCAAGTTTGAATATCATATGGAACACTTGAAAGCACTGGTGAAATGAAACTGTGTTCGCACAATTTCTCTCAAATTTGAAATTTATTTTCCTAAGGAAAGTTGTTTTCGGTGTTATTTCAGAAATATTTAGATCTTTAGCTTTAGGAAAAGGAATAAAGGACTGTAAGATACAAAAAGCTATTCTGGTACAAGAATTTTGTTGACTTAAAATCTGAAATTGCTCGATTTTCTATCGGATTTTACTTTAGTTAATTCTCTTGCCCATTGATTGGATTCTCCTGTCTCGACTGTAGCTAATTATTAACGTTTAACTACATTACGTAACTAGCCAAACAGTGAAGACAGTGCTCAAAACGAGACGACAGTAACTGTTGATAAAGCCCTGGATTGCGATGACGACTGCTTTAGAGGTAATTATGTTACAGTTAGATTATTCGCTCAAGATTTCTATGAGGTGATAGTTGACGAGGGCGCAGCCCGACAAAATTATCACTCTTGTAAATTGCACTTAAATTGACGCCTTAGGAAAATCGCGCCGACTGAATATTCTCGAATTTCTGGAATTTCCTGTTGTACGCGCGCTTGTCAGTTTTTTTTCAACATTTTCTAGTGTTATAAATGTCCTTCTTTTAGTCTTCTCAGGAATTTAATTGTGCTTTTATATCTAAAGTTCTTCCAAAACTCACGGCGCGTCGCTATTTCGCAGACGACCTCCATTGATTGCACGCTAATCCCGGGTGGGATGGGGGGTACTTCCTATAAGGGCCTATACGGGGAGGCTCCGCCCGAAAAGGGTACCTTTTTCAGGCTTCAAGTATATGAAAGAGTAGAGATTTAACAAGTTGAGGTATATAAAAGGGTAGAGCAATCGGTCATTTAGGTATTTAAAAGGGCCTTTAATTATAATATTTCGAATAGACGCCCCTCATGGCTGTATCATTTTATTTATTAAGTTCTACATGAAAATGAGAACAAGACTTCCTAAAGTAGGTATGTGAAAGGGGTACCTTTTCTTCAATAAAAGGTATATAAAAGGGGTACCTTTTCTGCCAAAATAGTAAATGAAAGGGTAAGGGGTTGGACCTCAGGGCGGAGCCTCCCCATATTAAACTTTGATAAAAAACCCCCCTCCCCTGACCCCCGGGACGCTAATTGCCGGTAGTATACAAGTCAATTGTGGATCAATAATGATCCACATATTTTCGTTTTAGAAAAAGCAGAAGCGTACAAGACGAAAGGAAACGATGAATACGGCAAAAAGAATTTCATCAACGCTATTCGCCTCTACACGAAAGGAATCCAAGTGAACTGCAAGGATAAAGAACTGAATGCCAAATTGTACAGCAACAGAGCGACAGCACATTTTTACTTGGGTAGGAGCACGTAGTGTAGTGTGTTTGTCTGGAATGTCTATTGAGGATTGTAAAGGTTCATGTTAGATTTTGAAAAAATCTTTTTCACTTTAAGTTATATACAATTGAAAGCCAAACAACAGATTGCGCATGCCTTGTAGCCTTTTGAGGTCGACGTAAAACGTCAAATCCTTGATCTTATCAAGTTCTAACCTCGTTCTCAGGAACATTTTCTTGGAAACGAGGTGATTAGTTGGTACCAGTCAATGTTATGGCATTTTTCACTGGACTTGGGAATTCTGGCATCATTCGATAATAAGGGCAGCGTTTATTCTGCGATAAATTGAAATAACGATTTTTTCTATCGAATGATAAATGTCTACTTTTTCTGTACGTTATTTACACAAATTTCTTTTTTTTTTCATTGGGCTTGGTCGGTGTTCAACTCTGTCCATCTGTGCGAATTATACCCTGTCCCAACTATGAACTATTACTGTCTGAGAATCGCCGTAATTGTATGAAGTAAACAATATAATGCCTGAACTGAATCGGGAATTTCTTGGGGCCTTTCAATTTAAATCTTTGATGGTACAGAAACGTTACAGTTTTCAAGAATCGGTTTTTTCTTATCTTATTATGGGCTATATTTGATTAGTTTTATCTTTGCCAGGGAATTATCATGATTCTCTGAGCGATGCGAAAGCTGCCACTGAATTACAGCCAAATTTCCTCAAGGCGTTTATAAGAGGTAAGATTACAATAAGAGTATGAGCTAGAGATTTCTATGAGGTGATTGTTGATAAGGCCGAAGGCCGAATTAACTATTACCTCTATCAACTAATACGTCTATTAAAATTGTATTAAGTGGGTTTTTGTCTGTTTTCTTTTTCAAATTTTGCATTTGACTTAAACGGCTTTCATCTAAAAAAGTAAAAAATAATTCAACGTAATTTTTGAGCTGTCGCGCGGAAGAAAATTTAGTGGTGAACAATAAAGAAAATAGAGTATTTATGTCTCAAATAAACATATATTTACCAGTTTTAAGAACTTCAAATTTTCAAAGGGCAACTATTAGATCGATAGTTCCGCGACAGAAACACTCTATTGTTTAAATAGCGTTTAATGGCTCAGTCAATTAGATTGCAGCATTTGCATTAGTATACTAGTTGAATTCTATCGAAAACAAATATTCTTGCTTGCACGTGACGTCATCATTTTCTAAAATCCAAAACTAAAGAGCCACCAAAGTTTTTATCCTCATCAGGCATTAGAATGGGTAAATTGACATTTGAACACAACGTTTCAGCTCAGTAGCTTGCTTCGCCTGGAAACCAGCGCATTTTGAATTTCAGAGTTATGACGGTGCGTGACATAAAGCTGCGAGCGCGTTTGTTGAAAAATATCTTGTTATGTCGTAATTTTCGGCTATTCAGAGGTTAAAGTATTAGGAAAAGCGCTTATGTACATGCTTTTTTGTTCAGTGCAGATAATCAGTCGCCTAGATAGCCAAAGTAAGTTCCAGATGATTACACTATTTTCCGGCCGCCATGTTGGGGTTCCACGAAGGTACCCCAACATGGCGGCTCCATACTGGGCTCTGTAAATTTGTGAAGAATATTTCGACGAATATCTCAGGTTTAGGAAAACGCACAGACTTAAAACTTGGACAAGTTTAATCTTTACCAGTCTCCTATAGGATCCCAATTTCTTGACTTCATCCACTTAATGGTTTTCGATTTATTTTTATATTGCGTGACAGTGCACAGCCAAGAATATGACCGAGAGGCGAAGCTTCGAGAACAATATGCTGGTTTAGACGGGCATAAACGTTCCATTGTCTTTTGTTCACCACTAAATTTTCTTCCACCCACCACTGTTCAGATATCATATTGAATATGTTCAAGTCTTTCAGATGAAAGACGCGAAAGCCAAAGGCAAAATTTGGAAAAGGAAACAGACAAAAACCCTCTGAAAGTAAATCAATGAAACATTACTTCATTTATTAAATATTTATTCATTTACCCACACCATACAGACCCCCGCTCATTTTTTCGTTTTACAGAAAAAAAAACAAAGTAAAGAATCCGTCCCCCACCAGCCGAAAACGTATCAAAAGTCTAGGAAACCCTGAAAATTATAAAACTTGTAACTATTTTTCGGAAAGAATTATTTATAGTAGCGAGAAATGCTGAGAAATATTAAAGAAAACGTAAAGTGTTCCTTCTAGTAACGCTTTGTTGTATCAGAAGTGAACGATTGGCTGTTTTAACCATGCACATATATTGAACTTAAAGTTAGTCGTTGATCAGTGTTACCAATTTCATTAGGAGCAAGTGCTTGTGTTCAGCTGAATCAGTTTGAAGAAGCCATCACGTGGTGTGATAAGGGACTGGCAGTATCCTTTGAAAACTTTACTTTGTACGATAGTGAACACGACGCAACTTAGCTTTGTTCCGTTTACGTTACACACGACGCTACAGCTGACGCTACGCATCAAACAAGAACGTCAACATCATCCAATCGTTTTAAAATTTGAAAAAAAACAACGAATTTAACACTGTTACAAGTCAGTGTTCCTAAAGCCCATGCCCTCTGTGTTGACCAGAATGATAAAGAAAAGAAAGTTTGGGTGGGGACGTGCGGCCCACTTCCCAAACCCTTACCCTTATTATGACCAAAATCTGTGATTTTGTGCACCCTATTTATGACCGTTGCAGCTGGTATAGTTGCCTTAAACAGTGGTTATAAGGGGCTTTTGCTGACTGTCTGAGTGCTTAAACATACCCTATTCAGACCAAATTGGCCAAAATCAATTCCCTATTTATGGCCAAAACGGAAGAAAAACCTTACTCTTTGGGACCACACATAATGATATAGCCCATATCATCATCATTTTAATTTATTTCTGAGAAAAAGCTACATTTTACAGTTGAACTGGCCCGCGGATAGCTATGCTAGTCATGATAGTCTAGGCGGGCCAGTCTATCAATAGTTACAAATGATTTATTACTATTACCTTTATTACTATTATTATTACTATGATAAATAGAGAATAATAGTCAGGTTAGCACTCCCATACAAGGGAGTATTCTGCCGGGTATTGGCCTTTTTTACGATGCTTAATTGAAAACCGCTTAAACAAAGTTTTATCCAAGTTCTCTTTCATTATACTCGAACAAATGGCAAGTCACAAGTCTTGACTTAAAGAGATATCAAACACTAACAGACAGCTGTTGGATTTACGCGCCACATCTGTCAAAGAACAAGCCAAGTTGCAACCCACTGATGGAGCCAAAGAACAGGAGACACCTCGACCACAAACTGGACACGAGTCGGTGAGGTTGACAAATAAAGCATACACTAATCAAGTACATAATTTTAAAGTTATTTGATGTTATTTGTACTTTGGTTTTGCAAGCAGTTGAAAACATGTCACATGTTTTACGTTGCTATAACGGAAAGCATAAGAAACTTACTTAGGTTTGAAAATTTTCTTGATGAGTCACATTTGATGATGCAGGCTATTTAACAAATATTCCACGAGCAAACGTTGAATATGATATGAAAGGAAGTCAACGAGGCGCGCGACTCATCTCATATCCTACAAGTGCAAGCAAGATAATTGTTGCGCTGATTGTTTCTGCGCATCCCTACTGCGCACGCAAATTGACATGCACGTCATGCATCGAGCGCGCGCGCTAAGTACAAAAATGAACAATGATAGGGCAGATGGCCATTGCTATAGCTGTGCTTGGATTTAACGATCTTGGATGATCGGTGACCCCTACTTTCTTTTCAGAAACATATTTTATTACAATTATCTCCACATTGTCCAAAATGAACGCAAAATCAATGTGAGAAGTTAAAAAAATTCAAGATTTCTGTCCATGGAACATAGAATCCTGCATCTTGCGACTGCAAGGCACGTGAAACTATGGTTGCTAAATGCGAACTTGTTCTTTGAGGAACCTCATCAGCTAATTAAATTCGCTTAATAGGTCCACTTAAACCATATTTGGCTTAAACCATTTTCCTTCAAAGCTCTAATTACAATATTTTAGGATTTGCAGCCACTGTGGCCTTCTTCGCTAACGAAGCCCGATGTACTCAGATTTAGGTATTCTTCCTGGCATGTTCTCTCCAAAACTAAGTCGGTGACCCCATTTTTTTTTACATTTTTGGCATCACTAACTCATCATCTTTCAATGGTAAAATTGTCAGAAAAAAATCAATGTTAGAAAATTTTCGCGCAAACGCCCTTAATATAATTCACATGTCACGTCATGCATCGAGCGCGCGCTACGTACTAATATATAGATTTAGGCCAGCCTAAAAGCGTAGCTCCTTGGCCGGGTTGTTCAGTGTCCGATTGAGCTAACCCAGGAATAGGTAGAATGTTGATTTGAGTTTTCTAACTTTGCGGTGAGGTTTTCTGTTTACTGTTTGACTTTCTGTTTTGAGTCTTATAATCACCTTATACTCTGAGCAAAGCAGCGAAAAACATTTGCGTAGAAGAAAAAGTTATAATTCGAATAAATTTTAATCCTGGGCTAGCGTTAACATGCTTCCGAACACAAACCTACCCGGTTTTTAACAAATTAACCTGACACGAGCCCGCGATCCAATCGGAAACTAGCATTGGTCAGCGCCGACTTCGAAAAAACAGGTAACCTCGTTGAGATGTACACTTGAGCCCGCGATATGATGACGTGATACTGGTCAGCAGATACCTTGTTTTGACAGGTGTCAATTGATCATAACATGGATGTCCAATATCAAAGAAGTAAACGGTAAACCAAGGCTGCATGTCTCTGTCAACCTAGTATTTGGAGTATGGCCCCCATCCTGCCCGACTCCGTCGCCGGTCGTCGCCCGTCGTGGTCGTGCGTACGCGCCCACGAGCAATACCGCTAGCCATGATAACCATGAGAAAATTCATTGATGGGTTTCCTTTTCTTTCCCATATGAGTATGGGGCTCCGCTTGGTGGCCCTTCGGGCCGCCGGAGCTCCGCTAAAATGAACAGTGATAAGTCAGATGGTCATTGCTATAGCTCTGCTGGGATTTAACGATCTTGGATGTTCGGTGGCCCTTACTTTTCTTTCAGAAACAGATTTTATTTACAATTATCTCCACATTGTCCAAAAATGAACAAAAAATCAATGTGGGAAAAAAAAGTCACGATTTCTGTCCGCGAGACATCGAATATTGCCATCATGACCCTGGAAGGCGTGTGAAATTGTGGTCGCTAAATGCAAAATTGTTCTTTGAGGAACCTCACCAGTTGACTTATAATTCGCTTAACAGGTCCATTTAAACCATATTTGGCAGAGAACATTTTCCTTCAAAGCTCTAATTGCAATATTGTGCGACTTTTAGCCACTGTGGCCTTCTTCGCTAACGAAGCCCGATTTACTCAGATTTAGGTGATCTTCCAGGCATGTTCTCTCCAAAGCGAAAGTCGGTGACCCCCATTTTTTTTTAACATTTCTGACATCACTAGCTCGTCATCTTTCAATGTAAAATTTTCAGAATAAAATCAATGTAGAAAATGTTCGCGCGAACGTCCTTAATAAAGCTAAAAACGCCCTCAAAAATACGTATGCTTACCATATATGAAGAACATGATATAATTGGATAATGCAATTCGAGAGTTTTCATTGCCTTAGCAATCCTGGGTTATATAAACCAATAGTCTCCATTTTGGCGCGAAAATATGCTAGGATATTTGTCCGCGGACATTGTCTGTTCCGAGAAGCGAACAGTTTTCCGAGAGTGTAGCTCGAGGAAAAACTGTGAGCTTCGAGGAACGGATAATGTCCAAGGACAAATATCCGAACATGTTTTCGCCCCAAATGGAGACTATCGTCTTTCTTATCCTCAAAATCTTCTTACGCCAAAACGCGCCGCAGATTTTGGAAAATTGGGGTATGTCAGGGGCGCGAGCTACCTGTACGCAAATACGCAATTGCGTACCTGAAAAATAATAATAAAAACAAATAAATAAATAAATAAAATAAAAAAAATAAAAAAATATATTTCAAATATATTTATATTATATATATTTTTTATTTTTTTTTTTCAGTCATTTAAACTTAGCCTTTTCTTTACTTATTTTTGTACCTGAACTACAAATTGTTTTTCCACATCCAAATTGTCGGTTTCTTTAGAGAATCCGATGTGATTTCGTCGGTCAGCGGTGGAGTGAATTCTCGTTCGTGTATGAAAAGAGCGGGAAATAAGAGAGCAGAAAAGCAGGCGCGCTGCCTGATCGCGAAGACTCTGATCGGTGAAACTTTGGAGTTTTTCCGGCCATCATTCTCGTGCCAATGGCAAAAAACTCAATTAAGACTCTTGCGCACGCGATTTGAAATAAAAGACACGTGAATCGAAAATGACTTTGATCTTTTTTTAGGGGGGGGGGGGGGTGGGATGTCTGTAGTTTTTTTTTATGTTGATTTTTATTTGTGTTTGGCTTTGTGTTTTCTTTTTGGTTGTTGATTTTGTGTTTTTGTGGTTTTTTTTTTATTGGAGCTTTTGATTTTTTGTTGTTTTTTTTGTTTTTTTTTCTTTCTGGTTTTTTTTTTTGTTTGTTTCTTTTTTTTTTTGGTCTTTTTTTTTGTGGTGTGATTGATGTTCTTTTCTTGATTGTTTTTTCTTTGTGTTTGGTTTCTTTTTGTGATGAAGAGGTGAGATGGAAAACTGTGCGTACCTACGGAAAAATCCTGGCTACGCCCCTGTATAGTTAACCTAATTATTCCATGAGCGCGCGTTTGGATATGAGATGATAGATAGCCAACGAGGCGCGTAGCGCCGAGTTGGCTATAATCATCTCATATCCGAACAAGCGCGAGTGGAATAGTTGTTTTATAAAAACGCCCCCAAAATATAAAAAAGAGAGGCAGTCTTTGACTGCATGTGCCTAGTGATATGAAAACTAGTATCATCTGCAATGACTACATGATACAACAACAACAACAAGAAACTTTATTGTAAAATAAGTATCAACTGTAACAATTCATAATCATGTCTTTCTCAGCGCGGAGGAATGTTTATTTGGTGGAATTTGAATATTATCGGCTTATCAGATAAGCTTGTTTCTGTTTTCATTTTTGTGTCTCTTGTAGCCCGTCGAGATCATTTTTTCGTCTAAATCACTTAAGAATAGTTCGAAAAAGATGTTCCCATTCAACTTTCAGCTTCTAGGTTATAATTCTGGGTGTTGACCAAAACGTCGGGTTGTGTAATATTCAAAGTTTTTCGGTTGCTCGCAAGTGTTGACAGATGGGTAACAAAAAATTCTAATTAGTGCTGGTTTTTGTTCGATTTCGCGGAAATTTTAACACGATGAAGCTGGAATGTTAAGGAATAGATTTTACTTTTGCCGATGTTTGGAGCCAATTAACGGAGAAGTTATATATCGCGAAGCGTTTGGCGTGATGGTGCAATCGGATATTTTTGTTTACTCAGAAGCAAAAACTATTGTGGTCGAAAAAGGTCATTTCAACGACCTTTCAAACGAATATAAACTTACATATTTGCCGAAATGAGTTTGTAGTTAAAAAAAGGTTTTTTGACCAGCGCTGTGATTTGAATTTTTTTCCCGCGAAAATGCCCCGTTGCAGTTGAGTTAAATCTTAAAACACAGGAAACTTACCAACGTCGTTGAAGAAACGCGCAACGTGAGCACATGGAGCGATCGTAGCAAAAAGTTGCCATCTACGTCATGTCTTTTCGGGATAAGAAAATCAAACGAACATTGCTCGACAGTGGTCTTGAGTTGTTGGCCAAAGAATACGAGAAAAACCCGAGTTACGGACACACACGTGTGCACGATAACATGGTGCCTTGAGCTCTACGAGCACTAGGCACAAAAACCCGTGTTACGGACAAAGACGTATACACGATAACATGGTGCTTTGAGCGCTCTATGAGCACTAGGCCTCCACGTGTACTAGGCACAAAAAGTGAAGGGGGACACTTCATGAAATATTACACGAACGGCAAGTGTTACGGACGCACACGTATGCACGATAACATAGTGCCTTGAGCTCTTTTTTTTTTACGAGCACTAGGCACAAAACTAGACTTACAATAAAAAAAAAAAGACCCCAAAAAATCACGCATCCGCTCGCCATTTTTGTAGATCATGGTATAATGGCTCATATACCATTATGGCTAAGCCAATGAAAACTCTCGAATTGCATTATCCAATGATCCAGTTTTTAATAATCTCGGATATCCTCCAGTTTTAGCTGGGGGATATTCGGTCACGTGACGTGTTTAGACCAATCGCGCGCGAGCGAAAAAGATTTGATGGATTATAAGAGACATTGTATCATGCTCTACGAATATGGAAAGGGTACGTTTGAGTTTTGGGGGGCGATATAAGATGCTTATATGACTATAGCCAACTCAGTGCTACCATTTCATATCTAACGACCGCTCGTGGAATAATTGTTAAATATATCATGATTGCTAAGCCAATGAAAACTTTTGAATTTCTTTTTTTCAATGATCCAGTTTTTAATAAATTCGTTTATAATTTTGAGAATGAAACTGTGAGTTACTAAGGAAACTGTTGCTTATGGAAATCTTTAAATTGCTTTTCAGAGCCTAGAAAATCCTTTAAAAGCCAAAGAATACTACAACCGACGTCTTAAAATTGCCCAAGACGAACAAGACATAGGTGGAATAGGAAAAGCGTATGGCAATCTTGGCAACGTGTATGATACTCTGGGAGATCACAAAACGGCCATAGAATACCACAAACTGTCTATTCTTTGCGCAAGAGAAGTTAGGGACAGAGCCTCCGAAGCAGGCTCCTATTGCCGGATTTCATACGTCGGGGGCCTGGGTACAATCGGTGTATTATGGGATTAACAACACAAGACCCATATATTCAGGAAGAGCACACCGAGCTTTACAAAATCCTTAAGTTTCGTGTAAATTGCGCCAATATTGAACAAGATACAGCCATTCAAAAACGTAAAAATTTAGTAACAAATGTATGGATTGCCGGACACTTGTCCGGAAAATGTATGGATTTCCGGACAAGTGTCCGGCAATCCATACATTTGTTACTAAATTTTTACGTTTTTGAATGGCTGTATCTTGTTCAATATTGGCGCAATTTACACGAAACTTAAGGATTTTGTAAAGCTCGGTGTGCTCTTTCTGAATATATGGGTCTTGTGTTGTTAATCCCATAATACACCGATTGTACCCAGGCTCCCACGGTATGAAATCCGGCAATGGAGATATTGGTATTAGTTTTGAACGTCTCGGTGACTGTAGAAAAGCTGTCGAGTATTACAACCTACATCTTAGTATTGCTAAAGAAATAGGAGACAAGAAAGGCGAAGCGTGCGCGTATGGGAATCTTGGGAATGCTTTTCAAAGGCTTGGTGATTTAAAGAAGGCCATAGAATATCACGAATCGTCTCTCAGTGTTTGTAAGGACATCGGAGACAAGGAGAAAGAAGGACGAACATACGCTAACCTGGCGATCGTTTTTACAAGTCTTGGTGATTAGCCGCAAAGCCATAGACTACTGCCACCGAAATCTTGCTATCGCCAAAGAGATTGGAGACAAGATTGGGGAAGGGTACACGTACGGCAATCTTGGAATGACTTTCTTCAAACTCGGTGATTTCCAAAAGGCCGTACACTACCACACCCTATGTCTTCAAGTGGTCAAAGAACTGGGCGACAAGCCTGGAGAGCGACGTGCGTATAATAATCTTTGCAATGCTTACTTCCGTCTCGGTGATTTCACAAACGCCATGCATTACAACAAGCTACGCCTTGAAATGGACAGGGACGTGGGAAGCACTTAAAGATTGGCAGCACAATGTGACATAACAGAGTAAATTGACAGCGTTAGAAACAGTTTCAGAAAAATGCGACAGATAACCAGAATGTGTTCTCAAAAGGCTTACAGCTGTGAGACACAATATTCTCTTCATGAGTCACTGCACATTATCTTACATTTTGAACTGTAATATTACTGACATTTTTCTACTGTTACTATAAACCACCTCATGTCATTTTCATTATATTTTACATTTTTTGTTCCAGAGATGACCATTTTGTGGACAATTGTAAAGGTGAAGTGTTTTTTGTAATTAAAGTTCGTTACCAAAGTTAATTGACAAAACTACTATATATTTACTTACCCCTGTGAAGTAGATCTAGAACTTCTTTTGAAAAAAGAAGAGCAAGAAAACTGAGACAAATGCATCCACTTTTAAAAGTCTGGAAGCCTGTTCCATCATGCGTTTCAGGTACTGGTGAGATATCAGCGGGTTAACAATGCGTTCCCCAGTACGTCTCCTTCGGCCGTCCATGGGTGCCCCGTGTCTTGCCACTGAATTTCCCTGCTTTGTTCTCCTCTCCAGGGTAGTTCGTTTCTTGTGCGTTCCTTCCCGCTTTGCGAGTACGTAACAACGTATATACCCTTTTTTCCCTGCATATTTTTTCATCATGTGTTCTCCTATGTAATCCTGGCTGTTATTTCCATGAGTTTCCATTGTATTTCTCACCCCCCCCCCCCACCCCTCCCTTGCCTTCATCATCATCATCATCATCAATATTTATTTATACACGAAATCGTATCATTTTACGATTTACATTTACATTTTTTACGATTTACATTTTTTTACCTATGTTACTTGTGGGCTCTTTTCATTCATTCCGACTGTGTTACACCGTGATTTCTCGCTGATCACACGAGTGCTGTTTGCCTGTTCGCGTTGTGTTCACCTTTACGTTGCATGTGCGTTTTTTAGGAGTTCCAGCCACACAGTAAGTCCCCTCAACAATCCCCCAGCGTTTCTCCATGCGCTTTCACTGCGTACCCCGATAAGTTACACCGTTGCCCATGCGTTGTTTGTTGGTTTTCTCCACATTGGTTACACCAGACGTTTCCTGTGCGATCCACTTTGTGTATTTTGCGCGTGAGCAATGCCTTGGAACAGCTGCATGGTATACCCACGGTGCTTCAGTTCAACTCAGTGTTACCAGTTTAATTCCGTTAACCTAATCTCCTATCAAAACCTTTTGCAACTGTTTCCTCCCCCTTCTTTATCACCAACTCAATTCCTTAGATGATAAGCTATGCACGGAAGGAAATTGTTTCTATTTGTTCGATTTCCCGACCTAACTGCTCGCCCCTTTTTTATCGTTACTTTTATGTAGCGATGCGCTGGAAACTATATTGAGGAGAAATGTCAACTATTTAACCATTGTTCCAAGAGCATGTTGAATATGAAATAATAGTTGGTTAACTAGGCGAATAGACCTCTTTAGCTTGAGCGGTTTGTTTTCCCATTGTAGACCACGTGATATTCTCTGGAGAATTTCTTCTATTATCTATCTTAAAATTATTCATTCATATGCATGCAACCATTTAACTATAGCCCTTTTCACGGTTAACTTTACTCATTTGCATTACAATAAAATCTACCATGTATGCGAGGCATTTTCGGGCTATTTTGTAGTTTTAGCCCGAAATTGCCTCGCGACGTAAAAAAGCAATGAGCGTGCTTTGATTGTATAATTTAAAACTTCTCAACAAATAATGCACGAAAAAACCAGCGCCCAAAAAATTTTACGTTTCTTCGGCTACTAAAAAAGTTCTTGAAGAATTCGTCTGTTAAACTTGTAAGGAGTTATCAGCGTAAGAAATATACATTTTAAACAGTTTTACTTTCCGAATTGATCTGTGTTGGTGTAAGCGAAGAATTGAATAAATATCGAATAGCAAAGCGCACGAAGTCTAAAAATAGAATGCAAATCAATGAAGGCAAGGGAGGGGTGGGGGGGGGGGGTGAGAAATACAATGGAAACTCATGGAAATAACAGCCAGGATTACATAGGAGAACACATGATGAAAAAATATGCAGGGAAAAAAGGGTATATACGTTGTTACGTACTCGCAAAGCAGGAAAGAGCGCACAAGAAACGAACTACCCTGGAGAGGAGAACAAAGCAGGGAAATTCAGTGGCAAGACACAGGGAACCCATGGACGGCCGAAGGAGACGTACTGGGGAACGCATTGTTAACCCGCTGATAACTCACCAGTACCTGAAACGCATGATGGAACAGGCTTCCAGACTTTTAAAAGTGGATGCATTTGTCTCAGTTTTCTTGCTCTTCTTTTTTCAAAAGAAGTTCTAGATCTACTTCACAGGGGTAAGTAAATATATAGTAGTTTTGTCAATTAACTTTGGTAACGAACTTTAATTACAAAAAACACTTCACCTTTACAATTGTCCACAAAATGGTCATCTCTGGAACAAAAAATGTAAAATATAATGAAAATGACATGAGGTGGTTTATAGTAACAGTAGAAAAATGTCAGTAATATGACAGTTCAAAATGTAAGATAATGTGCAGTGACTCATGAAGAGAAAATTGTGTCTCACAGCTGTAAGCCTTTTGAGAACACATTCTGGTTATCTGTCGCATTTTTCTGAAACTGTTTCTAACGCTGTCAATTTACTCTGTTATGTCACATTGTGTTGCCAATCTTTAAGTGCTTCCCACGTCCCTGTCCATTTCAAGGCGTAGCTTGTTGTAATGCATGGCGTTTGTGAAATCACCGAGACGGAAGTAAGCATTGCCTGATTTCATACCGTGAGGGACTAGGTACGAGTCTGTTAATTATGGGATTAGCAACTATTGATCCCCATAGTCAGAAAGAGCACACCGAGATTCATAAAATCCCCAAGTTTGGTGTTAATCACGCTAGTCTTGACTGAGATACAGGCATTTAAAAACGTAAAAAATTTACAAAGAAATGTATGGAAAACCGGACAAATGCGGACAAAAGTCCGGATTTGGCCGGTTTTCCATACATTTCTTTGTAATTTTTTTACGTTTTTAAATGCCTGTATCTCAGTCAAGGCTAGCGTGATTAACACCAAACTTGGGGATTTTATGAATCTCGGTGTGCTCTTTCTGACTATGGGGATCAATAGTTGCTAATCCCATAATTAACAGACTCGTACCTAGTCCCTCACGGTATGAAATCAGGCAATTGCAAAGATTATTATACGC
>JAHPZR010016112.1:0-10000 GCA_019787425.1 Platygyra sinensis | reverse complement strand
AATATGGTTTAAGTGGACCTATTAAGCGAATTTAATTAGCTGATGAGGTTCCTCAAAGAAACAAGTTCGCATTTAGCAACCATAGTTTCACGTGCCTTGCAGTCGCAAGATGCAGGATTCTATGTTTCCATGGACAGAAATCTTGAATTTTTTTTAACTTCTCACATTGATTTTTCGTTCATTTTGGACAATGTGGAGATAATTGTAATTAAAATATGTTTCTGAAAGAAAGTAGGGGTCACCGATCATCCAAGATCGTTAAATCCAAGCACAGCTATAGCAATGGCCATCTGCCCTATCATTGTTCATTTTTGTACTTAGCGCGCGCGCTCGATGCATGACGTGCATGTCAATTTGCGTGCGCAGTAGGGATGCGCAGAAACAATCAGCGCAACAATTATCTTGCTTGCACTTGTAGGATATGAGATGAGTCGCGCGCCTCGTTGACTTCCTTTCATATCATATTCAACGTTTGCTCGTGGAATATTTGTTAAATAGCCTGCATCATCAAATGTGACTCATCAAGAAAATTTTCAAACCTAAGTAAGTTTCTTATGCTTTCCGTTATAGCAACGTAAACATGTGACATGTTTTCAACTGCTTGCAAAACCAAAGTACAAATAACATCAAATAACTTTAAAATTATGTACTTGATTAGTGTATGCTTATTTGTCAACCTCACCGACTCGTGTCCAGTTTGTGGTCGAGGTGTCTCCTGTTCTTTGGCTCCATCAGTGGGTTGCAACTTGGCTTGTTCTTTGACAGATGTGGCGCGTAAATCCAACAGCTGTCTGTTAGTGTTTGATATCTTCTTTAAGTCAAGACTTGTGACTTGCCATTTGTTCGAGTATAATGAAAGAGAACTTGGATAAAACATTGTTTAAGCGGTTTTCAATTAAGCATCGTAAAAAAGGCCAATACCCGGGCAGAATACTCCCTTGTATGGGAGTGCTAACCTGACTATTATTCTCTATTTATCATAGTAATAATAATAGTAATAAAGGTAATAGTAATAAATCATTTGTAACTATTGATAGACTGGCCCGCCTAGACTATCATGACTAGCATAGCTATCCGCGGGCCAGTTCAACTGTAAAATGTAGCTTTTTCTCAGAAATAAATTAAAATGATGATGATATGGGCTATATCATTATGTGTGGTCCCAAAGAGTAAGGTTTTTCTTCCGTTTTGGCCATAAATAGGGAATTGATTTTGGCCAATTTGGTCTGAATAGGGTATGTTTAAGCACTCAGACAGTCAGCAAAAGCCCCTTATAACCACTGTTTAAGGCAACTATACCAGCTGCAACGGTCATAAATAGGGTGCACAAAATCACAGATTTTGGTCATAATAAGGGTAAGGGTTTGGGAAGTGGGCCGCACGTCCCCACCCAAACTTTCTTTTCTTTATCATTCTGGTCAACACAGAGGGCATGGGCTTTAGGAACACTGACTTGTAACAGTGTTAAATTCGTTGTTTTTTTTCAAATTTTAAAACGATTGGATGATGTTGACGTTCTTGTTTGATGCGTAGCGTCAGCTGTAGCGTCGTGTGTAACGTAAACGGAACAAAGCTAAGTTGCGTCGTGTTCACTATCGTACAAAGTAAAGTTTTCAAAGGATACTGCCAGTCCCTTATCACACCACGTGATGGCTTCTTCAAACTGATTCAGCTGAACACAAGCACTTGCTCCTAATGAAATTGGTAACACTGATCAACGACTAACTTTAAGTTCAATATATGTGCATGGTTAAAACAGCCAATCGTTCACTTCTGATACAACAAAGCGTTACTAGAAGGAACACTTTACGTTTTCTTTAATATTTCTCAGCATTTCTCGCTACTATAAATAATTCTTTCCGAAAAATAGTTACAAGTTTTATAATTTTCAGGGTTTCCTAGACTTTTGATACGTTTTCGGCTGGTGGGGGACGGATTCTTTACTTTGTTTTTTTTTCTGTAAAACGAAAAAATGAGCGGGGGTCTGTATGGTGTGGGTAAATGAATAAATATTTAATAAATGAAGTAATGTTTCATTGATTTACTTTCAGAGGGTTTTTGTCTGTTTCCTTTTCCAAATTTTGCCTTTGGCTTTCGCGTCTTTCATCTGAAAGACTTGAACATATTCAATATGATATCTGAACAGTGGTGGGTGGAAGAAAATTTAGTGGTGAACAAAAGACAATGGAACGTTTATGCCCGTCTAAACCAGCATATTGTTCTCGAAGCTTCGCCTCTCGGTCATATTCTTGGCGTGCACTGTCACGCAATATAAAAATAAATCGAAAACCATTAAGTGGATGAAGTCAAGAAATTGGGATCCTATAGGAGACTAGTAAAGATTAAACTTGTCCAAGTTTTAAGTCTGTGCGTTTTCCTAAACCTGAGATATTCGTCGAAATATTCTTCACAAATTTACAGAGCCCAGTATGGAGCCGCCATGTTGGGGTACCTTCGTGGAACCCCAACATGGCGGCCGGAAAATAGTGTAATCATCTGGAACTTACTTTGGCTATCTAGGCGACTGATTATCTGCACTGAACAAAAAAGCATGTACATAAGCGCTTTTCCTAATACTTTAACCTCTGAATAGCCGAAAATTACGACATAACAAGATATTTTTCAACAAACGCGCTCGCAGCTTTATGTCACGCACCGTCATAACTCTGAAATTCAAAATGCGCTGGTTTCCAGGCGAAGCAAGCTACTGAGCTGAAACGTTGTGTTCAAATGTCAATTTACCCATTCTAATGCCTGATGAGGATAAAAACTTTGGTGGCTCTTTGGTTTTGGATTTTAGAAAATGATGACGTCACGTGCAAGCAAGAATATTTGTTTTCGATAGAATTCAACTAGTATACTAATGCAAATGCTGCAATCTAATTGACTGAGCCATTAAACGCTATTTAAACAATAGAGTGTTTCTGTCGCGGAACTATCGATCTAATAGTTGCCCTTTGAAAATTTGAAGTTCTTAAAAACTGGTAAATATATGTTTATTTGAGACATAAATACTCTATTTTCTTTATTGTTCACCACTAAATTTTCTTCCGCGCGACAGCTCAAAAATTACGTTGAATTATTTTTTACTTTTTTAGATGAAAGCCGTTTAAGTCAAATGCAAAATTTGAAAAAGAAAACAGACAAAAACCCACTTAATACAATTTTAATAGACGTATTAGTTGATAGAGGTAATAGTTAATTCGGCCTTCGGCCTTATCAACAATCACCTCATAGAAATCTCTAGCTCATACTCTTATTGTAATCTTACCTCTTATAAACGCCTTGAGGAAATTTGGCTGTAATTCAGTGGCAGCTTTCGCATCGCTCAGAGAATCATGATAATTCCCTGGCAAAGATAAAACTAATCAAATATAGCCCATAATAAGATAAGAAAAAACCGATTCTTGAAAACTGTAACGTTTCTGTACCATCAAAGATTTAAATTGAAAGGCCCCAAGAAATTCCCGATTCAGTTCAGGCATTATATTGTTTACTTCATACAATTACGGCGATTCTCAGACAGTAATAGTTCATAGTTGGGACAGGGTATAATTCGCACAGATGGACAGAGTTGAACACCGACCAAGCCCAATGAAAAAAAAAAGAAATTTGTGTAAATAACGTACAGAAAAAGTAGACATTTATCATTCGATAGAAAAAATCGTTATTTCAATTTATCGCAGAATAAACGCTGCCCTTATTATCGAATGATGCCAGAATTCCCAAGTCCAGTGAAAAATGCCATAACATTGACTGGTACCAACTAATCACCTCGTTTCCAAGAAAATGTTCCTGAGAACGAGGTTAGAACTTGATAAGATCAAGGATTTGACGTTTTACGTCGACCTCAAAAGGCTACAAGGCATGCGCAATCTGTTGTTTGGCTTTCAATTGTATATAACTTAAAGTGAAAAAGATTTTTTCAAAATCTAACATGAACCTTTACAATCCTCAATAGACATTCCAGACAAACACACTACACTACGTGCTCCTACCCAAGTAAAAATGTGCTGTCGCTCTGTTGCTGTACAATTTGGCATTCAGTTCTTTATCCTTGCAGTTCACTTGGATTCCTTTCGTGTAGAGGCGAATAGCGTTGATGAAATTCTTTTTGCCGTATTCATCGTTTCCTTTCGTCTTGTACGCTTCTGCTTTTTCTAAAACGAAAATATGTGGATCATTATTGATCCACAATTGACTTGTATACTACCGGCAATTAGCGTCCCGGGGGTCAGGGGAGGGGGGTTTTTTATCAAAGTTTAATATGGGGAGGCTCCGCCCTGAGGTCCAACCCCTTACCCTTTCATTTACTATTTTGGCAGAAAAGGTACCCCTTTTATATACCTTTTATTGAAGAAAAGGTACCCCTTTCACATACCTACTTTAGGAAGTCTTGTTCTCATTTTCATGTAGAACTTAATAAATAAAATGATACAGCCATGAGGGGCGTCTATTCGAAATATTATAATTAAAGGCCCTTTTAAATACCTAAATGACCGATTGCTCTACCCTTTTATATACCTCAACTTGTTAAATCTCTACTCTTTCATATACTTGAAGCCTGAAAAAGGTACCCTTTTCGGGCGGAGCCTCCCCGTATAGGCCCTTATAGGAAGTACCCCCCATCCCACCCGGGATTAGCGTGCAATCAATGGAGGTCGTCTGCGAAATAGCGACGCGCCGTGAGTTTTGGAAGAACTTTAGATATAAAAGCACAATTAAATTCCTGAGAAGACTAAAAGAAGGACATTTATAACACTAGAAAATGTTGAAAAAAAACTGACAAGCGCGCGTACAACAGGAAATTCCAGAAATTCGAGAATATTCAGTCGGCGCGATTTTCCTAAGGCGTCAATTTAAGTGCAATTTACAAGAGTGATAATTTTGTCGGGCTGCGCCCTCGTCAACTATCACCTCATAGAAATCTTGAGCGAATAATCTAACTGTAACATAATTACCTCTAAAGCAGTCGTCATCGCAATCCAGGGCTTTATCAACAGTTACTGTCGTCTCGTTTTGAGCACTGTCTTCACTGTTTGGCTAGTTACGTAATGTAGTTAAACGTTAATAATTAGCTACAGTCGAGACAGGAGAATCCAATCAATGGGCAAGAGAATTAACTAAAGTAAAATCCGATAGAAAATCGAGCAATTTCAGATTTTAAGTCAACAAAATTCTTGTACCAGAATAGCTTTTTGTATCTTACAGTCCTTTATTCCTTTTCCTAAAGCTAAAGATCTAAATATTTCTGAAATAACACCGAAAACAACTTTCCTTAGGAAAATAAATTTCAAATTTGAGAGAAATTGTGCGAACACAGTTTCATTTCACCAGTGCTTTCAAGTGTTCCATATGATATTCAAACTTGGTTTTCGGCTTTTGGTGCTGTTAGAAATCACTTAATTCTTTTGAGAAGATATTTAAAGCAGTCGCACAGGATTTCGCGATACGGTGTAAATGGTCGATCTTGGTTACTCGAACTTTTACGGTGGGTTCCTTCCTAATCTCTCAAATTTTCTCCAAATTGCCGTTTTTAACCGTTAAATCAGTCTTTTGGGCAGCCACGAAACTAAGTGGGCGTCAGTTGGTTTTGCTGTAAAAGTTTTTTTTACCAAAAGGATTTTCAGAAGATTAGATAAAAAAATGCACAAATTTAAATTTGGCGGATGCGCAGAAGCCAAAATTTCTTGCCCCTTCCTTTTCTTCTTCTCGGCTCTCTTACTCTCGCTACCTTTTGTGTTTTATATTCTTTCTGGCTGCGTAAAAAGTTGGGTAAAAAGCCTGGAAATGGGACCTTGATCAATTATAGGTATAACGGGCCATTTTGCCATCATTTTTGCGTCAAAACTGATAACATTGTTTTTTAATTTGTTACGTCAGAATCCCATCGATACCCTAATTCGACTGTTATGCGGATAGATCTATCCTAGTTCTACCAACTGCTTATCAAGAATATCTGCAGCTGGTGACGTTTAAATTGATGACGTCACAGTTGGTACAAAGCCGGAGCACGAACATTCAGCGACCACTAAGCGCTCGTGTATGCGTAGTTGGGACTGAAAGGGTTAGAGCCATTTCTAGACATGGTACCCAGTTCTCCCGCTGATCTGGCGCCTCGTCGTGTTCATGAGGAATAAAAATGAGTGTATATGACGCAAAGACAGATCGGCTGAAGTAAGTAAAATTTGTGTCACTGGATAAGCCTCATTCCAGACCCTCCAGGGATTTTTGCAGAAGGGCTTACGGGTGTTTTTACTTGAGTATTGTACGATGTCACTTTTAAGATCTCTGAGATTGCAGATCGGGAATAATGTGTCAAATAATAAATCGAGGATCACTGCTAAGGTATAAACTCTTTACCTTTCCTTTCGCAAATAAGGCTTCCAACTCTTCCTTGACTTCCTTTCCGTCTTTCTTTTGTAAATCTATGTTACCGATAAGAGACGTGGCCTTTATTGCCATTAAGACGTCGTTATTTTCGTCAAGCTTCTTAGAGTTAAGTGCTGTAACACTGATACTACCATTTTCGAGCTACCGTGAATGACAAACTTTTTTCCGCGTTGTTACATGCTTAAACGTTCAAGTTTGTCTATCAAACTGTTACGTTTTAGAGGGGTTTACATGTCAAATTTTGACAGGTTCGCCTCAATTGAGGCAATTTGAGGCAGACCTGTCAAAATTTGACATGTAAACCCCTCTAAAACGCAACAGTTTGAACGTTTTAAGCATGTAACAACGCGGAAAAAAAGTTTGCCGTTCATGGTAGCTCGAAAATGGTAGTATAAAAACTGAAAATACAACAAAGAAATAGTCGAAAACTGTTTAACTTTGAATTGAATTTAGCGTAAGGAGTTAATTAAATTTACAACAAAGGACCTTTGGTCGAATAAAATTTATCATCTCCTGTAATTTTCCCCTCTGTAAACAAAAATGTGTGAATCAAGATCTCATATGTTGACTGATTAAATAACGTTTTTAGGATAAAGGAGAAATAAAGTCTGGTTTATTAATAAAATCGTCGCGCTTAGACATAAGCGAATTGCGAAATTATTTTACAAAGATAAAACCAATTACATCACCTTCAAAATGGACTGGGCCTTACAATAATGAGAAAATGAAATACAATAAAATAGATAAAAAAGACTAGAAACTAGAAATATATATCAAGTTATACATTGAATTCCCGGAAATACGGTTGTGTTTTGAAAAATCTGACTCAGAATTGTTATCAAAGGATACTGCTAATCCCTTATCACACCACGTGATGGCTTCTTTAAACTGACTCAGCTGAACACAGGCACTCGCTCCTGACGACAAGACAGAAACAGAAACAGTTAAACCTCCCGTAAGCGACCGCCAGAAATGTCACTCCCAGGTGGTCGCTCACGGGAGGTGGTCGCTTACGAGAGCTTAGACCATATTGGGTCCAAATTTTGCCTCATAAGCATAAGGTGAATGATGAGACTTATCCCTGGTTTAAATTCATGTGAAAGTTGATTTTTAGAAAAAATACAGTACTTCCCATTGAGAAGTTTCCGTCTATTGTAATATCCAGGAATGCGATAATGTTAAAACACCCTATTATCCAATTTCCGTTCAATTATCTGTCCACTGGTCGCTCATGGGAGGTTAAAAACAAAAGAGATTTTCAAACTTTTAGCTCTAAAAGTGGTCGCGGTCGCTTACGAGAGGTGGCCACTTAACTTACAGGAGGTTCCAAATATAGCGATTTGACGGTTAGAAAATTGTGGTATTTTGGAAAACTGGTCGCTGAGGAGAGGTGGTGGCTTACGAGAGGTGGTCGCAACCGAAGGTTCGACTGTAGTAATAATTTAACTAATGGCTTTTTAGTGCTAAGATTTTGAGATTTGTGCAAGGAGTAATGTAGTGAAAAAAATGCCATCAAAACTACCGGATTATCGTTTGTATTTAATTTGTTTGTTCTTTCACACTGTGCGCAGTTAGAACAACATTGGCAACCTAACATTTCAAAACAACTCCCCTATTACAGTCAACTCTCTCGTAAGCGGACACCCTCGGGAATTGAAAAACGTGTCCGTTAGTAGAGCTGTCCGCTTACGAAAATTATTCCCGTAAGCGGACACCAAAGAAAAATAGGGTGGATGTCCGCTTACGGGAGAGTTAATTAACGGGTGTTAATTGTGTTTTATTGTGTAGACAAAAATAGCAACGAACGGACAGCTTGCTTTGCCTTTGAAATTTGTAAAAAGCGATCCCCGCTGTTCTGTTGCTCTGTTAAAGGTCATATTTTTGTTGATTTATTGCAAATTAAAGACAAATTTCATTGCCAAGAGTCAATTACGTACATGGTGTGTCCGCTTACGAGAGAGCGTAAACAAAAGAAAAATCCAATTTTCATTTTCAAAAGTGTCCGCGTCCGCATACGAGAGAGTGTCCGTTTACGGGAATGTGTAAATAGAAAGTTTGACTGAGAGGTAAAAACGGGGATTTAAAAAGCCGTCCGTAAGTAGAGCTGTCCGCTTACGAGAGTGTCCGTTAGCGGAGAGTTGACTGTACCTTTTTAGCGCCAGTCTTCTTAACTGATAATCTCCCTTTTGACGTAACGTGCGTTTCACTGATGTTATTATTCTTTTTATTTATTTTAGCATTTTCTATGGCTATTTTAAATCCGAGGTGAAATAAAGGTTTGTTGTTGTTGTTGTTATTATTATTTAAGGATATTAAGTATATATAGTAATTAGTTAATGCTTACCTCCCACAATCGCCTTGAGATAAGTTGGTTGTAGCTCTGTGGCACGTTTTGAATCACTCAGTGATTCATGATAGTTTCCTGTTGAGGAACGTAGATGCAAAGAAATTACAGAGTAATAACAATTAATTTGGCATAACTGGTTAAGCTGAAACAGAATATTGAACCCAAAATTTCGGACTTTTTGGAAGCATTTTGGCGTTTCAGTTGTTTGGTCATGTACATTTATGAACAGTTCCATATTTTTCAAAGTCCAGTTACAGATTTTCTGGAAAAATATACTTAAATCCAAGATGGGCCCCCCACCGGACGTTTTGAATTCTATGACGTCAATTTAACATGATATAAACGTTAAGTAACAGTTCTCACCTAAATAAAAATGTGCTAAGGCTCTGTTACTGTACAACTTGGCCTTCAGCTCTTTATCCTTGCAGTTCGTTTTAATTCCTTCCGTGTAGAAGTGAACAGCATTTTTAAAATTTCTTTTCGTGTATTCTTCATTGCCTTGATTTCTGTAAACCTCTGCCTTTGCTAAAATAAGAATTGAAATGCTTTTGGTAAAAAATACAAAGCAACTATGTCTCATGTTCTACCTGTCTTGTACTTATTTTTTTACAAACTTTTCGATGGACTAGTATCCAATCCAGGGAGGTGAAGAAATACTCCCAGTCGCTATCCACTACATGCTAAAGAAAACAGAAATAAACGCCGGCCTGATGGGTCACTAAGCTCAAACACAGACTTCGTCTTCGGTTAAAACGAGATGTTAAAATATTGCTATCGTTTGACAGAAAAGCATAGAGATGAACCTTAATTGGTAAGATTTCCAACTTCTGTCTGTAAAAATGGCAGCCGCGTTAGGTTTAACGGGTGATCTGAATTACGACGACAAACAACGAAGTTAAAGAGATTCTTCAATCAGCTTGTGGTAATGTTGACACTAACCTCTTAAAATATCGTCACCAAGTTCCAGTGGTTCTTCAGCCGCTGGTGTAACTTCTCTTTCATTTATGTCTTTGACTGGATTGCTCGCCATGTTTTCCTTGAGCTTTAAAAGTGTGTCGTATTCAGTATCGATTTACGGGATAACTCTGCTCAGTAGTGAGGGGGGCACTGGGATTTTCGGTTTTGCGGTTTTGGATATTTTTTTTGATCGGTTTTTCGGTTTTTGTGTCAAAAGACTTCGGTTTTTCGGTTTTGGTGTTCAATGCGGTTTGCGGATTTTTCGTTTTTTAGCATCTGGTTTTCGGTTTTCGTAGAAAATAC
>JAHPZR010016111.1:0-10000 GCA_019787425.1 Platygyra sinensis | reverse complement strand
TTTTCCTTTGTTTTCCTTTACGACTCGGCGTTTGTTCGGTTTCAATCTCCCCAATTTCAGCAACGTTCACCGAAGCTTCTTCTTCGTTCGCTGGACAAGCGACGTACGTAAACAAGAGGCGGTATCTATGGATACAGGCCGCTAAGCAAGCGTGGTACGCATGCGTGCGCCAAACATGTTTGATACGGCTGTCCAAACGAACAAAAAATCGCCCATCAAACATGAGAACAAAAGAAATGTTTGAAGTTGTTTGATCGAATGTTTGATGGCTTTCAAATTTTATCAAACACAACCAAACACGATCAAACACGATCAAACAGCACCAAACAAGGTGGCCAAACGGTGAAATGTTTGGTCACCAAACAATGTTTGACGGTGTTTGGTCACCAAACATTTCCCGTTTGGACAGGCCTTTACACGCTGATTCTCCTTCACAGTTTCTCATAGAAGAGAAAAGGTAAGAATTTTTTCAGGTTCTATTAATATTAACAAGGAAGTCCGCTATAATGACTGGAGGTATCAGTTTGCCTCTCCAAAGTGTTATTTGTAAGCATTAACTGTTTGTGTGTTGTAAGCAGTAATTAATAGCATCATTGTTATTTAGTGTTGGAATTCGGAGCGATTGTTTTAAATCAAATGTATGGAATTTCGCTTGAAGAAGTCACCGCAATAAATGTTGAATTTAATAAGTTAAAATAACCTACTATCTGTTCACTGGGAAAGAAATTAATACCTTAGCTCGACCAACAGGAAAACTACTTTAACTGATTAACGCTGAAACTTCCAAGTATGCTGCAATCGAGAAGACAGTTCCAGGTATAAATGAATACTTGTCCCCATTGGTTAAGTTCTGCAGGTCTAATTTTGGAAAAGAGAGAACAGATCGGAGCGTCGTTTTAAGCGTACCGTGGATTATTCAGATTAAGAGTACAATTACCAATGTATACCACAACATTAGTAACATGCATGAAAACTTTGTTACGGCGGCTATTTCCATTTCATTGCTTCTGTTAATGTAAAAAAGAACGATTGCTATATACGCCCATTATAGCAAAACCTCGTTGAATTGTTGACGAAAACCAAACATGCAATCACGATATTTCATTTAGCTAGAGGCAGAGACCTAGATCATGTAAAGGAATTCAAAGTTACTGAAACATTCTGCTTAAAAGTTCATTGAGGTGTAAACTAATTAGTAACATAAGGAAAATATCGAAGTTGCAGAATAAATAACGAATTTTGACTTCTGCGGGAGGCCATACCAACGGGGAAATAAATGTGCATATCAGTATCAGTGACAGGAGTGTAACAAGATACATATAGATCCTAATGCACTTCAACTTAAAACATAGTTATTAACTGCTGATCTCACTAACAACGCATTTGAAGATATTTTATTCAGTGCAAGGAGCTAGTGAAATATGAAGTTTAGAGATGATTGACAGAGCACTTGGGTCGTATGGCATTTTTGTTTTCTCCACTACTGAGCAGAGCTATGCCGTAAATCGATATTTCGACACACAGAGATTTAAAGCTCAAGGAAAACATGGCGAGCAATCCAGTCAAAGACATAAATGAAAGAGAAGTTACACCAGCGGCTGAAGAACCACTGGAACTTGGTGACGATATTTTAAGAGGTTAGTGTCAACATTACCACAAGCTGATTGAAGAATCTCTTTAACTTCGTTGTTTGTCGTCGTAATTCAGATCACCCGTTAAACCTAACGCGGCTGCCATTTTTACAGACAGAAGTTGGAAATCTTACCAATTAAGGTTCATCTCTATGCTTTTCTGTCAAACGATAGCAATATTTTAACATCTCGTTTTAACCGAAGACGAAGTCTGTGTTTGAGCTTAGTGACCCATCAGGCCGGCGTTTATTTCTGTTTTCTTTAGCATGTAGTGGATAGCGACTGGGAGTATTTCTTCACCTCCCTGGATTGGATACTAGTCCATCGAAAAGTTTGTAAAAAAATAAGTACAAGACAGGTAGAACATGAGACATAGTTGCTTTGTATTTTTTACCAAAAGCATTTCAATTCTTATTTTAGCAAAGGCAGAGGTTTACAGAAATCAAGGCAATGAAGAATACACGAAAAGAAATTTTAAAAATGCTGTTCACTTCTACACGGAAGGAATTAAAACGAACTGCAAGGATAAAGAGCTGAAGGCCAAGTTGTACAGTAACAGATCCTTAGCACATTTTTATTTAGGTGAGAACTGTTACTTAACGTTTATATCATGTTAAATTGACGTCATAGAATTCAAAACGTCCGGTGGGGGGCCCATCTTGGATTTAAGTATATTTTTCCAGAAAATCTGTAACTGGACTTTGAAAAATATGGAACTGTTCATAAATGTACATGACCAAACAACTGAAACGCCAAAATGCTTCCAAAAAGTCCGAAATTTTGGGTTCAATATTCTGTTTCAGCTTAACCAGTTATGTTATTACTCTGTAATTTCTTTGCATGTACGTTCCTCAACAGGAAACTATCATGAATCACTGAGTGATTCAAAACGTGCCACAGAGCTACAACCAACTTATCTCAAGGCGATTGTGGGAGGTAAGCATTAATATTTACTATATATACTTAATATCCTTAAATAATAATAACAACAACGACAACAACAACAAACCTTTATTTCACCTCGGATTTAAAATAACCATAGAAAATGCTAAAATAAATAAAAAGAATGAGGTAGGTATGGAATAATAATAACACGTTACGTCAAAAGGGAGATTATCAGTTAAGAAGACTGGAGCTAAAAAGGTAATAGGGGAGTTTTTTTGAAATGTTAGGTTGCCAATGTTGTTCTAACTGTGCACAGTGTGAAAGAACAAACAAATTAAATACAAACGATAATCCGGTAGTTTTGATGGCATTTTTTTCACTACACTACTCCTTGCACAAATCTCAAAATCTTAGCACTAAAAAGCCATTAGTTAAATTATTACTACAGTCGAACCTCCGGTTGCGACCACCTCTCGTAAGCCACCACCTCTCCTCAGCGACCAGTTTTCCAAAATACCACCATTTTCTAACCGTCAAATCGCTATATTTGAAACCTCCTGTAAGTTAAGTGGCCACCTCTCGTAAACGACCGCGACCGCGACCACTTTTAGAGCTAAAAGTTTGAAAATCTCTTTTGTTTTTAACCTTCCATGAGCGACCAGTGGACAGATAATTGAACGGAAATTGGATAATAGGTGTTGCAACATTATCGCATTCCTGGATAGTACAATAGACGGAAACTTCTCAATGGGAAGTACTGTATTTTTTCTAAAAATCAACTTTCACATGAATTTAAACCAGGGATAAGTCTCATCATTCACCTTATGCATATGAGGCAAAATTTGGACCCAATATGGTCTAAGCTCTCGTAAGCGACCACCTCCCGTGCGCGACCACCTGGGCTTGACATTTCTGGCGGTCGCTGACGGGAGGTTTAACTGTTTCTGTTTCTGTCTTGTCGTCAGGAGCGAGTGCCTGTGTTCAGCTGAGTCAGTTTAAAGAAGCCATCACGTGGTGTGATAAGGGATTAGCAGTATCCTTTGATAACAATTCTGAGTCAGATTTTTCAAAACACAACCGTATTTCCGGGAATTCAATGTATAACGTGATATATATTTCTAGTTTCTAGTCTTTTTTATCTAATTTTATTGTATTTCATTCTCTCATTATTGTAAGGCCCAGTCCATTTTGAAGGTGATGTAATTAGTTTTATCTTTGTAAAATAATTTCGCAATTCGCTTATGTCTAAGCGCGACGATTTTATTAATAAACCAGACTTTATTTCTCCTTTATCCTAAAAACGTTATTTAATCAGTCAACATATGAGATCTTGATTCACACATTTTTGTTTACAGAGGGGAAAATTACAGGAGATGATAAATTTTATTCGACCAAAGGTCCTTGGTTGTAAATTTAATTAACTCCTTACGCTAAATTCAATTCAAAGTTAAACAGTTTTCGACTATTTCTTTGTTGTATTTTCAGTTTTTATACTACTATTTTCGAGCTACCATGAACGGCAAACTTTTTTTCCGCGTTGTTACATGCTTAAAACGTTCAAACTGTTGCGTTTTAGAGGGGTTTACATGTCAAATTTTGACAGGTCTGCCTCAAATTGCCTCAATTGAGGCGAACCTGTCAAAATTTGACATGTAAACCCCTCCAAAACGTAACAGTTTGATAGACAAACTTGAACGTTTAAGCATGTAACAACGCGGAAAAAAGTTTGTCATTCACGGTAGCTCGAAAATGGTAGTATCAGTGTTACAGCACTTAACTCTAAGAAGCTTGACGAAAATAACGACGTCTTAATGGCAATAAAGGCCACGTCTCTTATCGGTAACATAGATTTACAAAAGAAAGACGGAAAGGAAGGCAAGGAAGAGTTGGAAGCCTTATTTGCGAAAGGAAAGGTAAAGAGTTACCTTAGCAGTGATCCTCGATTTATTATTTGACACACATTATTCCCGATCTGCAATCTCAGAGATCTTAAAAGTGACATCGTAAATGTACAATACTCGAGTAAAAACATCCGTAAGCCCTTCTGCAAAAATCCCTGGAGGGTCTGGAATGAGGCTTATCCAGTGACACAAATTTTACTTACTTCAGCCGATCTGGCTTTGCGTCATATACACTCATTTTTATTCCTCATGAACACAACGAGGCGCCAGATCAGCGGGAGAACTGGGTACCATTTCTAGAAATGGCTTTAACCCTTTCAGTCCCAACTACGCATACACGAGCGCTTAGTGGTCGCTGAATGTTCGTGCTCCGGTTTTGTACCAATTGTGACGTCATCAATTTAAACGTCACCAGCTGCAGATATTCTTGATAAACAGTTGGTAGAACTAGGATAGATCTATCCGCATAACAGTCGAATTAGGGTATCGATGGGATTCTGACGTAACAAATTAAAAAACAATGTTATCAGTTTTGATGCAAAAATGATGGCAAAATGGCCCGTTATACCTATAATTGATCAAGGTCCCATTTCCAGGCTTTTTACCCAACTTTTTACGCAGCCAGAAAGAATATAAAACACAAAAGGTAGCGAGAGTAAGAGAGCCGAGAAGAAGAAAAGGAAGGGACAAGAAATTTTGGCTTCTGCGCATCCGCCAAATTTAAATTTGTGCATTTTTTTATCTAATCTTCTGAAAATCTTTTTGGTAAAAAAAAACTTTTACACCAAAACCAACTGACGCCCATTTAGTTTCGTGGCTACCCAAAAGACTGATTTAACGGTTAAAAACGGCAATTTGGAGAAAATTTGAGAGATTAGGAAGGAACCCACCGTAAAAGTTCGAGTAACCAAGATCGACCATTTACACCGTATCGCGAAATCCTGTGTGACTGCTTTAAATATCTTCTCAAAAGAATTAAGTGATTTCTAACAACACCAAAAGCCGAAAACCAAGTTTGAAGATCATATGGAACACTTGAAAGCACTGGTGAAATGAAACTGTGTTTGCACAATTTCTCTGAAATTTGAAATTTATTTTCCTAAGGAAAATTGTTTTCGGTGTTATTTCAGAAATATTTAGATCTTTAGCTTTAGGAAAAGGAATAAAGGACTGTAAGATACAAAAAGCTATTCTGGTACAAGAATTTTGTTGACTTAAAATCTGAAATTGCTCGATTTTCTATCGGATTTTGCTTTAGTTAATTCTCTTGCCCATTGATTGGATTCTCCTGTCTCGACTGTAGCTAATTATTAACGTTTAACTACATTACGTAACTAGCCAAACAGTGAAGACAGTGCTCAAAACGAGACGACAGTAACTGTTGATAAAGCCCTGGATTGCGATGACGACTGCTTTAGAGGTAATTATGTTACAGTTAGATTATTCGCTCAAGATTTCTATGAGGTGATAGTTGACGAGGGCGCAGCCCGACAAAATTATCACTCTTGTAAATTGCATTTAAATTGACGCCTTAGGAAAATCGCGCCGACTGAATATTCTCGATTGGAATTTCCTGTTGTACGCGCGCTTGTCAGTTTTTTTCAACATTTTCTAGTGTTGTAAATGTCCTTCTTTTAGTCTTCTCAGGAATTTAATTATGCTTTTATATCTAAAGTTCTTCCAAAACTCACGGCGCGTCGCTATTTTGCAGACGACCTCCATTGATTGCACGCTAATCCCGGGTGGAATGGGGGTACTTCCTATAAGGGCCTATACGGGGAGGCTCCGCCCGAAAAGGGTACCTTTTTCAGGCTTCAAGTATATGAAAGAGTAGAGATTTAACAAGTTGAGGTATATAAAAGGGTAGAGCAATCGGTCATTTAGGTATTTAAAAGGGCCTTTAATTATAATATTTCGAATAGACGCCCCTCATGGCTGTATCATTTTATTTATTAAGTTCTACATGAAAATGAGAACAAGACTTCCTAAAGTAGGTATGTGAAAGGGGTACCTTTTCTTCAATAAAAGGTATATAAAAGGGGTACCTTTTCTGCCAAAATAGTAAATGAAAGGGTAAGGGGTTGGACCTCGGGGCGGAGCCTCCCCATATTAAACTTTGATAAAAAACCCTCCTCCCCTGACCCCCGGGACACTAATTGCCGGTAGTATACAAGTCAATTGTGGATCAATAATGATCCACATATTTTCGTTTTAGAAAAAGCAGAAGCGTACAAGACGAAAGGAAACGATGAATACGGCAAAAAGAATTTCATCAACGCCATTCGCCTCTACACGAAAGGAATCCAAGTGAACTGCAAGGATAAAGAACTGAATGCCAAATTGTACAGCAACAGAGCGACAGCACATTTTTACTTGGGTAGGAGCACGTAGTGTAGTGTGTTTGTCTGGAATGTCTATTGAGGATTGTAAAGGTTCATGTTAGATTTTGAAAAATTTTTTTCACTTAAAGTTATATACAATTGAAAGCCAAACAACAGATTGCGCATGCCTTGTAGCCTTTTGAGGTCGACGTAAAACGTCAAATCCTTGATCTTATCAAGTTCTAACCTCGTTCTCAGGAACATTTTCTTGGAAACGAGGTTGATTAGTTGGTACCAGTCAATGTTATGGCATTTTTCACTGGACTTGGTAATTCTGGCATCATTCGATAATAAGGGCAGCGTTTATTCTGCGATAAATTGAAATAACGATTTTTTCCATAGAATGATAAATGTCTACTTTTTCTGTACGTTATTTACACAAATTTCTTTTTTTTTTCATTGGGCTTGGTCGCTGTTCAACTCCGTCCATCTGTGCGAATTATACCCTGTCCCAACTATGAACTATTACTGTCTGAGAATCGCCGTAATTGTATGAAGTAAACAATATAATGCCTGAACTGAATCGGGAATTTCTTGGGGCCTTTCAATTTAAATCTTTGATGGTACAGAAACGTTACAGTTTTCAAGAATCGGTTTTTTCTTATCTTATTATGGGCTATATTTGATTAGTTTTATCTTTGCCAGGGAATTATCATGATTCTCTGAGCGATGCGAAAGCTGTCACTGAATTACAGCCAAATTTCCTCAAGGCGTTTATAAGAGGTAAGGTTACAATAAGAGTATGGGCTAGAGATTTCTATGAGGTGATTGTTGATAAGGCCGAAGGCCGAATTAACTATTACCTCTATCAACTAATACGTCTATTAAAATTGTATTAAGTGGGTTTTTGTCTGTTTTCTTTTTCAAATTTTGCATTTGACTTAAACGGCTTTCATCTAAAAAAGTAAAAAATAATTCAACGTAATTTTTGAGCTGTCGCGCGGAAGAAAATTTAGTGGTGAACAATAAAGAAAATAGAGTATTTATGTCTCAAATAAACATATATTTACCAGTTTTAAGAACTTCAAATTTTCAAAGGGCAACTATTAGATCGATAGTTCCGCGACAGAAACACTCTATTGTTTAAATAGCGTTTAATGGCTCAGTCAATTAGATTGCAGCATTTGCATTAGTATACTAGTTGAATTCTATCGAAAACAAATATATGACCGAGAGGCGAAGCTTCGAGAACAAATATGCTGGTTTTAGAACGTACGGGCATAAACGTTCCATTGTCTTTTGTTCACCACTAAATTTTCTTCCACCCACCACTGTTCAGATATCATATTGAATATGTTCAAGTCTTTCAGATGAAAGACGCGAAAGCCAAAGGCAAAATTTGGAAAAGGAAACAGACAAAAACCCTCTGAAAGTAAATCAATGAAACATTACTTCATTTATTAAATATTTATTCATTTACCCACACCATAACCGACCCCCGCTCATTTTTTCGTTTTACAGAAAAAAAACAAAGTAAAGAATCCGTCCCCCACCAGCCGAAAAACGTATCAAAAGTCTAGGGAACCCTGAAAATTATAAAACTTGTAACTTATTTTTGGAAAGAATTAGTCATAGTGGCGAGAAATGCTGAGAAATATTAAGGAAAACGTAAAGTGTTCCTTCTAGTAACGCTTTGTTTTATCAGAAGTGAACGATTGGCTGTTTTAACCATTCACATATATTGAACTTAAAGTTAGTCGTTAATCAGTGTTACCAATTTCATTAGGAGCAAGTGCTTGTGTTCAGCTGAATCAGTTTGAAGAAGCCATCACGTGGTGTGATAAGGGACTGACAGTATCCTTTGAAAACTTTACTTTGTACGATAGTGAACACGACGCAACTTAGCTTTGTTCCGTTTTACGTACACACGACGCTACAGCTGACGCTACGCATCAAACAAGAACGTCAACATCATCCAATCGTTTTAAAATTTGAAAAAAAACAACGAATTTAACACTGTTACAAGTCAGTGTTCCTAAAGCCCATGCCCTCTGTGGTTGACCAGAATGATAAAGAAAAGAAAGTTTGGGTGGGGACGTGCGGCCCACTTCCCAAAACCATTACCCTTATTATGACCAAAATCTGTGATTTTTGCCACCCTATTTATGACCGTTGCAGCTGGTATAGTTGCCTTAAACAGTGGTTATAAGGGGCTTTTGCTGACTGTCTGAGTGCTAAAACCATACCCTATTCAAGACCAAATTGGCCAAATCAATTCCCTATTTATGGCCAAAACGGAAGAAAAACCTTACTCTTTGGGACCACACATAATGATATAGCCCATATCATCATCATCTTACTTTATTTCTTAGAAAAAGCTACATTTTACAGTTGAACTGGCCCGCGTATAGCTATGCTAGTCATGATAGTTTAGGCGGGCCAGTCTATCAATAGTTACAAATGATTTATTACTATTACCTTTATCACTATTATTATTACTATGATATAAATAGAGAATAATAGTCAGGTTAGCATTCCCATATAAGGGAGTACTCTGCCCGGGTACTTGGCCTTTTTACGACACTTCATTGAAAACCGCTTAAACAAGTTTTTTTTCCAAGTTCTCTTCGTTATACTCGAACAAATGGCAAGTCACAAGTCTTGACTTAAAGAAGATATCAAACATTAACAGACAGCTGTTGGATTTACGCGTCACATCTGTTAAAGAACAAGCCAAGTTGCAACACGCAGATGGAGCCAAAGAACAGGAGACACCTCGACCACAAACTGGACACGACTCGGTGAGGTTGACAAATAAAGCATACACTAATCAAGTACATAATTTTAAAGTTATTTGATGTTTTATTTGTACTTTGATTTACAAGCAGTTGAAAACATGTCACATGTTTACGTTGCTATAGCGGAAAGCATAAGAAACTTACTTAGGTTTGAAAATTTCTTGATGAGTCACATTTGATGATGCAGGCTATTTAACAAATATTCCACGAGCAAACGTTGAATATGATATGAAAGGAAGTCAACGAGGCGCGCGACTCATCTCATATCCTACAAGTGCAAGCAAGATAATTGTTGCGCTGATTGTTTCTGCGCATCCCTACTGCGCACGCAAATTGACATGCACGTCATGCATCGAGCGTCGCGCGCTAAGTACAAAAATGAACAATGATAGGGCAGATGGCCATTGGCTATAGCTGTGCTTGGATTTAACGATCTTGGAATGGATCGGTGACCCCTACTTTCT
>JAHPZR010016110.1:12500-15000 GCA_019787425.1 Platygyra sinensis | reverse complement strand
AACGATAACAAAAACAACAACAGTAACGGTAACGGTAACGGTAACAGTAACAATAATAATAATGATAATAATACACATGAAAAAATTACTCGATTCTGATTGACTGAGAGCAGTGCAGGTCAAGTGTAACAACAGTGCAAAAAGTGCAACACCGGTGCAAAAAGTGTAACACCAGTGCAAATTACACATCGTAATTCTGGATTATGATCTATAGACAGACAATGAGAATTTTTGTAGGCCAATGATCTCATGTAAAGCAAAGACAAAAATTTTGTGCGGAAACTCTGAAAAACGTTTTCTCGAATGCGAAAAATCATGGTTCCGGCACTTTTTCCGCGCAAATTGTTTCATGTTTGTATTATTAATAAGTAATCATACAGTTTTTTCTCGTTCAATTTGAAATTAATTTAATTTGCACTTGTGAGTTTTTCAAAAAGCTGAAATTGCACTCGTCGAAGCGGTTCGTGCAATTTCAGCTTTTTGAAAAACTCACTTGTGCAAATTAATTCCAAATTGAACTCGGAACCGTATGATTACTTATACTAACGGGAACGGGAACGGGAACGGGAACGGGAACGGGAACGGGAACGGGAACGGGAACGGGAACGGGAACGGGAACGGGAACGGGAACGGGAACGGGAACGGTAATAGTAATAGTAATAATAATAATAATAATACGGCATTTATATAGCGCTTTATTCAAAGTTCAAAGCGAATACCAGGCTGAAAACAAATCGATCTACACCTGCTATCTTCTCATACAAGTCCGCCTCATTTAGTTCTGAACGAAATCCTCATGCGGAAACAAACTGCCTTAATTTTTTCTTAAACTTTATAGCATCCAAATATTCAAAACATCTTGAAGTCGCAAATTTTCTCTGAACCACGACAGCGTAATGTTATCGACAACGATCGTGCGCCCAATTTCTTCAGAAATAGCCATTCTACGCTCGGAATGCGCGTTACGATAGTTATGATATAAATGGAGATCTAGCGCCTCATAAAAACGGCCTCTCACACGCTTCTTTGTTTCTTCACTTACTCGAGGCAGGCCAGTGTCATGATCTGTTTTGACCGTTGAACTGCACTTGCCGTCGTGCCTGCTGCTACTATCTGCTTTGCTTTCAACTGCAAACATCCCCATGTATGATGTCAAATCGTAGTTTCCAGTCTTGTTGGGCTCGATCTTCTCCCCGTTAAAATCTTTTTAACTTCTATGACTTTGTCTCTTTCCGTAAAAGCACACATTTGATCCATGTTTTGATCGAGCGTAAGCAGCTCTTCATGTGAAATTTGGCCATCACCCTGTTGGCACATATAAGCTCTGCTGGGTCTTAACCGTCTTCGCAGTAACTGCGCGGGCCTTCGAAACGGCCCGGTGTTCTCAGCAAAGGCTTCTTCTTTAAATGTCTTGCTCTTAGCCTGGTCGTCATCGAGATTTTATCATCAACCGAACGTAAGCCAGAGTCGGCGAGAGCTCTCTGCTCTCTATCCATCCCTTTTGATTCAGCCGATCTTTTCAACGGGTTTCTGGAATCCCTAGCGACGAGTTTTATTGGAAGAAGCTTCTTGTCATCTGTGAGGAAAGAACTGATTTTTCGCTCTTGAGGGAGGAACGAAGACGTCTTCGCTGCAAGAAGCCGTCGGTTCTCCACTTGAGGGAGTCTTGGAAGACTTGACGGCACACTATCAGGTCTAAAATCCTGAAACATCGGATTGTCAATGGAGCCGTACTTTCTTCTTATCGGGGGCAATCTTGCTTGGCCCGTTTGCCGCTCTGTTTGTCAAATATCTATTCGCCATAACGTTGCCCTCTGTGCTTACCTTGGACAACTTGGACAACTTTATTATTATCAACTGTTATTCAAAAAAGATGTAACACGACAAGAATACTGCACTGTTGCACCCCACTGGATAAACAAATGATAAAAAAAATGTCAGAGCCACTATTTTTGTCATTTGCCTCGAAGCAATAAAAATGGAAATTATCCACGAGTCTTTCAGAAAAACGTGTTTTTTCAGCCACAAACGCATTCGGTATCAAGTCACAGTGTCATTAGCAGACTATACACTCCAGCTTTATATTTCCGCTTGTTTTTAATGTTTTCTTGTTGAAAAGTGATTTCGCCACCTATTGTCAGTTTCTGAGCAAATGATTAATATGCTCTGATATCTCGACATGAATAACAGACACCACTCTTTCAAATGTTTTTTTTTTATAAAAAAAGATGCGTCAAAATTAACGAAAAAAATTGAGCAACCGGCCAATTCCTGTAAAAGTCCATGTTTTTCTTATGCTTAGCGTTTATGTACACGTGCTATTGAGATTTTTGAAAGCTTAAAAAATAAAACAACTTTTCCTTATATACATTGCAACAATTTTGGCACAACAGAAAAAACAGAATATCTCGGGATTTTTTGGAGAGGTTTCCATTTGATCCTTGGGAGACCGAGTTTACTAAAATGAACAGTAAAGTTAATTCAGGAACTTTCTTGAATA
>JAHPZR010016110.1:0-7500 GCA_019787425.1 Platygyra sinensis | reverse complement strand
AGACCTTTGGCATCGAGCCCTTATGATTACAAGTTAAACCGACACGGTGTCTGTCGGTCAGCAGACGAAAGAGTGAAGAATGGTAACTACTCACACCTTTTACTGTACCTGATTGTATTATGTTTATCAAAGCTTGCCATATTTATCTTGCGATTGGTTTCAGGCTCCTACAAGCTGAGCCATCACTCTTAGTTTATTTCGTTCTGATTTTGTTTTTGTTTCTTTCGACAACCAGGAAATTTCTGCGAGTAGTATCACGTGCAGCTGTGCGAGATATAGAACTATCTTGACAATTAACTTACGCACAGTCAGTCAGATCCTCCTCTGTTTTAAATCTTGGACGAGACGACAATCTGTCTGTTATTAACACTCTTTCCCAACTGACCGATTTATACACAGACCTTTTTAACTCCTCCATCATTGATATCAGGTCCAGCGTTTGCCAGCGCTTGTTAAGAATATCGAGCATCAGACGTTCAAGGTGGAAGTATCCACCATAAGGATCCAACACACCGAGGATCTCTGGAGAATCTAGGTCTCTGACTGGGATCAGCCTCATCATAAAAAATTTAATTTTGTCTGGAATTCCGGACACCAGCCTGATTATTACCTTTCGGATAATCGCATCCCACTCTCTTTGAAATGGGGGAAGCCTACACCTCGTAGAGGTTACAAACACAGCAAACATTGAAAAGTTTCCTAAAGAAATATGGGAAAAAATAACAAAGGTCAGCTGTCTTTCTTAATACTGTTACAAATGTACCGCCGCGCGAAATGTAAAGAAAGCAACGTCGGGTGATAGGGGCGTCTTTGTAGGAAAAAACTGCCCACATGCGCTTTCTACAAGCTTCCCAGAGCATTAACATGTCGGAAAAGATTTCATGGCATGATAAATTTGTCTCCTAATTTATTACGTTAGGTCGGTAGCCGCAGAGGGAGGGTAAACGATTGGTACAAAAGTGCATTTTGTAGGCCGAACTTTAATTCTAAGTGCACATATGAATGTGAAGTATATATATGAAATAATTCATATTTGTACTGCGGTTGTAGGTGAAAGTGAAGAATGATCATCGCAGTAAGTTTTCCAATTTACGCAATTGGAAAGAAGAAGCCTGAAAAAATCCCGTCGAAGCCCTGATTTTTTCAGGCTTCTTCTTTCCAGTTGCTTAAATTGGAAAAGTTACTGCGATGATCACTCTTCACTTTCACCTACAACCGCAGTACAAACATGAAATATTTCATGTAAATACTTCACATCATTCACTGCACGGGAAAATATGAGCTCAATAAACTGACCTCGCTCCCAATGTGTGGCTTCATAGCTCAGTTGGTAGAGCATCGCACCGGTATCGCGGAGGTCACGGGTTCGAATCCCGTTGAAGCCCTGATTTTTTCAGGCTACTTCTTTCCAATTGCTTAAATTGGAAAATTTACTGCGATGATCACTCTTCACTTTCATGTACATATGAATTTATGCCACGTAGCACTATGAACACAAATGGTTGGGAAAAGAGAATTAACCCACAAATAACCCACTGGCAGTAAAGGGAATCAGGGAACCACACGAGGTAAAGAAAAATACCTTTTGACTTCGGTGGGAATCGAACCCACGACCTCCAGATTAGATCTACCGTTGCTCTGCCAACTAAGCTACGAGGTCGGACGGAGGAAGTCGAGGACGATTTTAGGTGGTGAATCGCGGCGAAGAGAAAGTAAGGGTACATATGAATGTTGTGCCGCGTAGCACTATGAACACAAATGGTGGAACAGAGAATTAACTCTGAAATGTAAATTAAAGTGCTAATTGAACCCATGAAGAGCCCACTGGGCATTCTGTTCCACCATTTGTGTTCATAGTGCCATAGATTTCTGCCAATTTTTTTCTCTTTTATTGAGGTCTCTTACGTTTTGTACGAGCACACGCTCATTTGCGCGCGCTAATGACGCAAAAATAGTGCGCAGTAGGGATGCGCAATGCAAAACTGAGGATTCACCTAAAACTTAAAAAGTTAAACGAAAAATATGATGGACATCGTTATGGTGGTTTCTATCTTGGTTAATCTAGGATATCTTCCATTGATTTCATTTCCCCCCCCCCCCCCCCCCCCAAGAATGACAATCCATTCCAGTCAGAGACTTCGCTATTCTTGATCCTTTCCTCTCCAACACCTCACGAATTCATACAGTCACTAAGGACTCACGTACTAAACACTTGTATTTAATATAACCACTCTGCACTTCTACTTCATCTTCCCTCTCACACAGAACTATTTCTCAGTTTTTTCTTGGAATTTAAGATATGGAAATTCAGTACAAATATATTGATGCTACAAAATATATCGAAATTGCGAGGCAAGGTCAGGCTCACAGTCATATAAGGTACAGAATTTTTCTATTTTCATTCTCACCAACCTTGGTTGTGTATCCATCTCTCTATGACCGCTGACAAAGCTTTCTCGTTGGTGTACATTTCCTTCTGCGCCTCCTGTTCCTTTCGTCGAACCAATATTCTATTTTGTGGTGCTACACGAGATAGTGATTCAAAATTGTCGTGCGCCATCTTTTTCCATTCAAGTACAGTCACATCACTCTTTGAGCTGAAACCTTTAAAAAACCTTTCAATCCCGTCTGTATGATGATTGTTTTCATCAGTAATAATCAGAACAGCAGAATCACTATGATAAGTTGTGGGACGAGGATCAGTAAATTTCCTCAGTTTCTCTATCTCTTGTATAGGAAGAGCGGGTCGTAGCGATCTGACAGGTTGCGGTTTCTGCGGTTTCTCTGTCAGTAAATCTACGAGGTCATACAGCTGTAAAGCCTCAAGAACGTCTTTAAATAACTTCACAGGAGTGTCAGGGAATAATTCGAAAATTTCCGACAGAATGAGAGGGCCTTTGATACCAAATGATTTGTAAATATCCCTCACAGCGACTATGTCGCCTTTAAGGCTTTGATCAAGGTCACGGATGACATCTTCACCAAGATCTGCAAAGCGACGTTGAAATGGGTGATCTAATAAAAGAAAAAAACATTATTTTTGTTTTAGAACGGAACATTCTTTTTACCATGAATCGGTTTTCGCCTGATAGCGAGAATAAGTTTTTTTACGACAACTGCAGAAATTCTCGCGGGCTCATTGGCTACTTTTTATTGTCAATAAGCGGACGGACACATGAATTTATAATTTACGTGATGCGTCAAGGGACGCGAGCTGACAATTTGACAATTTGTTATCGTAAGAACAAATTGATGTCAGCTTTTAATGCGTCTGTCCTGTTATTGACAATGAATTTCGTCATAACATTGTCAAAGAAGTCTGCGGATCCACTCGGCTATCGCCACGTGGATCCATGGCTACTTTGCCAATGTTATGACGAAATTCATGATCAATAACAGGACAGACGCATGAAAAACTGACGTCAATTTGTTAATTCGAATTAGTTAGTTTTCGTAGTTGTTAGTTGTGTTGAAACCAAGACCGAGGGAGATTAGAAATCTACTTATGATCACGCGAAACTTAAATCCAACAAGACGATCTTTTAAATCGTATAACCGCGCTTTAAAATCAACTTGTTTCAGTCTTAGCACTATGTGTGGCACACGCGGCCTAAGCTCTCGTTGTGAGGAATTATTATGCGAATGTTCAGCTCGTGAAACGTGACATTTTATCTTTATGCGAACGTTCACCTCGTGAAACGTAACATAGTTACCGCCGTCATCTACTGTTACATAACGACCGAATTTCATTACGCGAAACGCATATACATGCTGAAAGGCGTATCTGAGTACATTTTTTGCATAGCGTGGGTTTAGCGTGACTTGTAATCGGAGATATTTGTTTACCTCCAAGGGAAAAAATACCTTGACCTTTTAAGGTATCAGTATACCCCAAAATCGATTATTTTGCCCAATTTTAGTTTTTGGTATTCCCATGTACATCTCATCGAGTTCTTTTAAATGCAAAAAGTTCCGCGAAAAAAGGTTTCTCCTAGACAAAGTTATAAAGGAATCAAAGGGCTCTTATAAGCCAACTCATTCATGCTCTTAGCCATGAAATGACTTAAGGAGGTTCGAAAGGGTTTTTCGTTGCTATATTGTTTATGAAACGATGGAAGATTACAAAGAAGGATGCTTAATGGTGTTGGCAAACTATATGTCTCCTTGCAACTCTATTGTTGGGCTATACTTTAAGGGTACTTGTGACGTCATATCAGTTACCATGGCAACGCACAAGGTCCACAAAAGCGTCCTCTAAATTTCAGTTTTTGTAAATTATCTGAGAAACTAATTCGGTGACCTTCCATTTTTATTTCTTTGTTGGAAAGTTCCCTAAATTCTTTAACTTTTCAGACAGTATGGAAAAAATTTATCTAGTAGAATTAAATATATTTAAAGAAAACGCGTTTTATGGCTTACAGAAAATTCCACTAGATAATTTTCCCCGAAACTTTTATATCAGAACTGCCATCGCGAATGGTGCGTGCATGCAAAAAATCAAGATAGGTCACCGAGCGAACTTTCGAGCTAAAAACAAATGTTTTCCGCAGATTTTATTTCCGGTTCGCGCGATTTTACGCAGCATTAACTTCCGGTGTGCTGATTTTAATACTGGCTCAGCTGACGCGTGCATCTTAGTTATGGCGTGTGTAGATTGCGCGCGCGCGTGCAGCTAAAAACCCTTTCGAGCCTCCTTAACATCAAGCTTCTTCCTGACATGTATCTTAGCTATCAGCAGGCTGACAATTGACTGATTGGGTAAATGAATCATTTGCTGTACAATAGATTAGGACAATATAGCATCATTCTTTATGTTTTGCTGTCAAGCATTTGTGTTCATTGTTTAGTAAATGTTGTGTCATCTAAATGAAGTGAAAGCCTCATTCGCTGTTTGCTTGTTACAGTTTATGTATGATATTTTATTCAAAAAATGTAAGTGATTAGTGCAACATTTATCTGTACACCTTGAGAAAGCTTGTGTAGCTGTTTTAAACATGTACCAGATTACAAAAAATACAGGTCTAGATGAAATTAAAGGTGGTGAGCTACAACTGAATTGTACATCAGTTATCTGGTGGCTAAATGAAGTTGAAAGTGTGTTAGCTTGGTTTTTGAAGGAAAGCATTGAAGTCTGATGGAGTCAATTTGCCAAGACAATCCACCCTGAACTCAAAGTATTTAGCATTTAAAGTTCTTGGGTTGTCATTGTCATTATTCATTTCACTGTATTATTGTGTATAATTAAATAACTATTATGGGTAGCCAGGAATAATCCAGTAGACGTAACTTAACTGCTGCCCCTGAAATTAAATAGATAAAAAAGATGAAGATAAAAATAAAAATAATTTGGAAGATACCAGAAATAGGGCACATCCCTTTTTAGTAAACCCGGGCCTAGCAGGACAAGAGTCTTGAGTGAAAGCAAACACACTGCAGATAACTCTGATCAACTCTGTTTTCAACAACCTGAGATATTGAATAGATTATTTACCTGCATTTCAATCCCATTTGGGTGACTACAATAGTCACCAAGTGTTACACAGCTTTTAAGATTGTCAGTTTGGTATCATGGTTAGATTCATTAAACTTGATGTCTTGTTTTGCCTGATCGATCTGGGTCTACGCGTGTAACACACGAGCGACGATAATCAGCAACGAAGTACAGATTCCATTCCACTTTATGCATTTCAGGATATCATCTGTTACTGATAATATTATTATTCGACTTAGGGCCATTATTATAAAGCAATAGTAGTCATCTGGCATTTCAGTGGAACTAGCAATTTCATAACGCTGTAAATAAGCTTATTAGTGAATGGAGCTTTATAGCAATTGTCACGCAGCGATCGTAACCCTGGCGAAATATTTCTGGACTCTTAGTCTGAAACAGACTTTAGTTTAGTTCTGGGTCATTTCGATTTGACGTGTGGGCTGTATGTTTTGCTTAAAGCAAATTTAAACAATTAAAGAAAGCAATATTTACTCACCAGAAATCACAAACGATTGAAGTCAAAATCCACAATGGCTGCCTTCAATGAGCTGAGAAGACTCATTGAGCCCGTAATGACCGTAATGGAGGCCGACGAATCCGACGAATATCTCAAACCAGTTTGGGCTCCACAAATTCTAAAATTTTTCAACATTTTTAACCAAATTCACTCCATGTATCAACTAATACAGTATACATCCCATCTGGCGTGGACAACATTCGTAAAATATGGCTGCCTTCTTGGGCACGTAACACGAGATGGAGGGAAGGGTAGGTACGCGGGCTCATTTTCGGAGAAAAAATAAATATTTAAATATATATCTACAGATATGTTTTGGTCTCATTTTATTCACTGAATGCCTACATTTATTACACAAATTCTCTCGCGGTGTTTTGCAATCATCCAGAAAGTGCATTAATTAGGCTTGTCATGTTTGCTATTCGTGGCAAGTTGACTACTTGGTCAGCGGTTGCGCAAATCCAACCAATTTGTTACGTCACTTCCGCTATTTTTGCTAACGACGTCACATCCGTCTACGCAGATTTCTGCTAACGCCGTTTTCCCCTCTCTGCAAAAACTCATCCATTGCTCGCCAATGAATGAGTTAAAAAAACGATTCGAGGAATAAATGATCTCTAAGTGGAAGCTGTCAACAAGGGGGCATGATCAACTGAAAAATGCCATGGAAAAAGTCACGTAAACCGCGGCATGGTTTGTTTTGCGAAATGTGACGGATTTGTCGGTCACGCGTGTGGAAGATGTCTTCAAAAAAGAAACGCCAAAAGAGTCGCTGTCCGGTTTGCAAATGGCGAAGAAGTGCACCCGAAACGGGAACAACCCGCAAGCATTTAATAAGGAATGAGGCTGAAGCGCTCTAGCTGTTCCATTGACAATTCCTCCTTTATTTCTAAATGTGCGCTCGGCGTGTTTTCATAAATAAGTTTTGGTCGCAGGACGCTCCGTTCGCCTTCGAGGGCACCCAGTGTTTACAAACGACATATGGCAGCATTTTACGGACGCCATGTCATTGTTATAGAAGATTCAGCGAAGGTTTTTATGCTGTACTCGTGTGCGGGAAGATTCAGAAACGCCACCGCCGCGCTTGGCACATTTTGCGTGGAAAAACTGTTAAAAATGATCCTTGTCGGCCGATTTGCAGATACACGGCTCGATTCATCTCTGGCCGAATGTTACAACACGCACTTCGCTGAAATTCTGAATAGCCAAACTAAACTACTACTGCAACGTGTAAAAAGAAGTAGTTCTTACCCTGATTCTCTCATTTCTTTAAGGCATGGTTTCTTTCACGGATCACCGTGCGAATTCCCGGCCGTTACTTCCTCTATCGCTGTTTTGTGGATCTCTACAGTAGATGTTGCCATAGTCAGCATTGTTCCAAAACTCGACTGAGTGAGTGAGGTGGAGCGGCGGGAAACAGGGAGCTTTGTTGGTATTTGCTGCCAGTAAATAGCATTTGAGACCGCTTTACGGGCCGACTTGTAAATGCGAG